>VXAY01002117.1:499109-557495 GCA_013399855.1 Oxyruncus cristatus | reverse complement strand
GGGGGGGAGCATACAGATGAGCCAGTCTGCCATTGTAGTGCTGCATCAAGTAATATGCAACATGCAGAAGATCCAAGAAATTGGATTAGTCTCCATGGAAGTCCACTAGCAACTTAGCCAGCATAGAGACTGGACTGCTGAAGGAACCCTTTTCCCTGCCTTGTCCAACCATGAGCTCCAAATTCATCAGAACTTTGGTTTATACAAGGAAAAAGAAACGTAGCTTTCTCTTTACCTGGTAAGTATCTCTGGATGAAGATGCAGACAACTGAATGGCTCATCTCTACAGGCCTTTGACTTAACCCAGGAGTATAAAAAAACGAAAAGAGTCGCAGGAAGCATATTTTCTTTTAATGCTCCTACACAGATTTTGGGCATCTGTGGCAGCACAGCACTGTTAGCTGACTGTGGTGACACTGACTCTTCCTAACAATTCTCTGCCACTCCTACAGATGCTGTCTATGTACAGCAGTCTTCAACAAAAGTTTACCGCAAAGAAATAAGCAAGTTTAAGAGAGGCAACCCCCTGAAAGCACAGATTCCAGTCCTTCTGCATTTCAGACACTGTGTTTACAAACTCTAACCAACACAGACAGACAAAGGAGGAAGGGGTTGGTTTGCTCCTCTACAAATGCACCTTGGTTGATTTCCCAGTACAAAGATCTACAGCAGACCAAGGCAGACATATTCCTCCTCCTTCCCATCCTTGGAGCCGAGTGGCAAGTCTGAAGGAAAACGGGAACCTGAGGAAACCTCCAAACTGTAGGGAAGGTAGCAGTCTCATTCCTTTCTTGTTCCTGCATGCACTCAAGTTTAGGGGACCAAGTATGTTTCTTTGGCTTTAACTCTAAAAGGAAAAAAAATCCCTTATTCTGTGGTCTACACATAATGCTTAATAGCCTTTCATATTTTAGTTTTTATCTCCAGGTGCCCTTTACAGTTTTGACTTTGGACCATATCTAGAGCAAAAGAACCCGTTTCTGGCACATGGGTGACAAAATTCCTCTCTAGACCTCAGGACAATTTGACAGAGAACACGTCATTGCTACTGGCCAGTCAAGGTCTGAGTGCCACCTTGATTTACCCCAGCACTAAAGTATGAAGCTCTGGCTGAACCAAATGCAGACAATGATTTCACATGCTGCCTCATTTGTTATTTGTCCCTGTCAGAGAGATCAAGGAGACTGACTGCTGTTGGCATGTTTATCAGACAAAAGGAATAAGCTTTACCTCCATGGGCAGCTCTCATGCTTCATGAGACACTTTTATACCAGTCTGAAATGATTTTTCATGAGACAAAAGAGAAGTCATTGTCATCATAGCAGAGGACAGATATAAGGAAAGCTGACTGTATAACACATATTTTTAATGCTCATACTAATTTTCAGTTAAAATAATCTTCTCCATTCCAAACATATAGAATTGTGTAGGAAACGATCTCCGTAAGGAGCATCAGACTCAAACCACTGTGACCTTATCCCTGCCTACCTTAAGTTCAAGGAAAATCAGGTCTGAACGTGGATTCAATTTATTATTAAGAAAAAAACAAACCAAACAAAACAAAACCAAACAAAAACCCCAAAACAAACAAACAAAACCAACAAAACAACCACTCTGAGTTTTTCATAATACAGAAATTGGAAAAAGGAATACGTCCACAATGAGAGATCAAAGACACAAAAATGCAAAAGTGACACTGTGGGTCAAAGCAAGGTCCACCTAGTTTGCCACTTCATCTCCCAGGGGAACTGGTAGTGGATACCAAGCCAAGTTTGTACCATATACATTTACAGAATGTGAGAATTCTTCTGAGCAAAGGAGGACTCAGTTTGTACCACTGCCTGGCCACTGAGACACCATCAATTCTAACTCATGCCAGCAAAATGCCAAATCAGCCTCAAATTTGCCACAATATTTTTTTTCCACTGAACTGGTCACCGCCTTAGGGAATCGAGAAATTAAATAAATGGAAGGAACCGTTTCTCCACTGCACCCCTCCAACAAGACTACAGCATGCTTATCTGACCCGGAGACGGGAAAGCCCAGGTGCTCCCCCATTGTGCCGTCCACTCCGCTACCTCCAGCACTGACCGCATGTCTCCTTCCCCCTCCCTCGAGGACATACAGAGGAGCAGGGCTGAGGGGAGGGAGCAGGATCTTGCCTTCTGCCCTCTGCCTCACCAGCCCTCAGAGGCGAGGGCACCTGTACCCTCAGAGAGACAGTGATGCTGCCTGTTCTTCTGGGCTGACAGAGACGCTCCAGCAGCCATGCCAGGAAGCGCTCAGTGCTTGTTTTGCTTGCCTCCTCTGTCTGCTCTGTGGTGCAGAAGAGACACCATTAAACAGCCACATATACTACCATTTCAACACGTTTAAATCAATTCCACCTCCATTCAGTTAAGTGTTGAAACCCCCGTGTGGCTGGCAATTCCTAGAAGAGGACGGATCTTTTCCAAAAGCTAGGCTGAACTTAAAGTAGATACAAAATAATACTATAGATTTTCTTTCTCTCTCTCGCTCATCACAGCCCTAAGATTAGCATAAAAATGTGCTATCCTAACTAAGCAGTCTGTTAACTGATAAGCTATCAAAAAATCATCTGTTATTTTTATAGCTCAAAGGCAGATGCCATTTCAAGAACCAGAGTTGATTGAGTAGGATTTTTAGTGCTTCGTAGATTTATCATTGTAAACTTGAGGTATTTTAAAACAGAATGATTCAAGTCTTGAAATATTACCTCAAGAGCAATCAAGCATTAGGATTTTTGCTGGTCTTAAGTTTTATCTGGGATGAAATAATTTAATCTCATATCATAAAGAATTTGAGTTGTTTCTTAATGCATGCACTAAAAAAATCTTTCCTGCATTACGGTCCAAACCGATGTAATTACTCAAAAGGATGGATGTCAAAGCTTCCCAGCTCCTCCTGCAGGGCCCCCTTCTGCACATTCTGTTCATATCCCCCTTCTCGGGAGCATATTTGGTGAGGACCTCAGACAGCCAGTTGCAATCAAGCTTACTGTGTCAGGTTTAATGGTTTAACTGGCTCGGCACTGACACGATGCCCTGCCAATATCTGTCCGATTATCCTGCTGTGTGCTGTACAGACCCTCCACTGGAAAGCTGAAGCACACACGCCGCTGCAGGGAAGGAAAGACACAACCAACAAGCGCGGTGCACGCAGTCAGTCGAGTGTGCTGAGTTTTTCAATAGTAGGCAGAATGGAACGGGGCCAAAGTGCATCTCGTAGGAAGAGAGAGGAAAATGTGGAATGACTCTAACCCCACGTTACGTGTGATGTGGCCGCTGCATCGGGAAAGTATGTATCACTGTGGAGAAGCAATCAGCAATACCAGAGGACTGAAAAGCTCCAGTGAAGGGGCTTCTCCTTCCGTAATGAGAGACAGGTGCCAACAGGAATTAAAAGTCTGCAACCAGTTATTGCGATTAATATTGAACTTTTGTGAGTTCTACAGGCTTTCACATCAAGGCGTGGGCAGACTGGCTTTCCAGGGCAGATCTTCCACATTTTATACCAGTCAAAACAATTAGACATACCTCCAAGCTGATGTCCTCTGAGAAAGAGGCATGACATTACCCCCAAAAGCGAAATAACAGGAGTGTCAAAACATGCATATCACCCATGTTCAGAGCAACTTGCCTCTGAAATACTTCAGTGCCTACAACAGCACAAGTTTGCATAGTTGGCTGGGATGAACCTCCTTTCTCAATAGCTTTGACTCAGTTCAGGGTTCTCCACATAAGAAAATAAATCACTTCAGTCAGAAAACAGACTGGAAGTTTTTTTGGGGGTTTTTTTGGTTGTTTTTTTTTTTTTTTTTTTGAGCAAGAAATACTCAACCAGCCCAAAGAGACAGCAGAGAGCCACAAAGATACAGCCTGACAGACCAAGAATACTTTGTGTGTTGGTTCCATGCGACTGACTTTTCAAAATGCCTCATAATTGCACTTACCGCCAGTTAATCCCAGCGCATGGTCTCTTGCACTAATGCAAGGGCGACATGAATGCATGTGGCTGGAGTACACTGCTGGGAGCCTTCTGCAAATTTCCTGAAGGATTCCTGGTTCCACATGCTCCTGTCTCCTCCTGCAGGCAACTGAGCTCCTCATTACACAACAAATATGCACCTTTCCCAAAGCACAAGGCCCAGCAAAAAGACCTAACAAGTACTGATTTATCTCCCTGAGTCTATGGAACATCCAACCTGCAGTACCTTCCCTCAGCCCACGAGCTACCCCTGCTCATGTTATCACAGAGGGATCGTGCAGCCTTCAGCAGACAGCAAGGACAGAGTGGTAGGTGGCTTTTCCAATTGTTGCACAATGTGCTGAGCCTTTGGGCGCCCTGCCTCCCTCTCCATCACACAGTGGGGATTTCGTGTATTTGAGGAATATCCATAGCTTCAGAAAGAGTCAAAAAACACCCTGATATTCATGGTTCCCAGGAAGATGCATTTCAGCATGTAGAATCCCTCACTGCCTTTTGTTGCAGGAATAAAGCTCACCCTGTCCTTGCCCCAGCCCAGCCACCTGTGTTGGTATGCTCACAGTCTCTTCCAGAAGCATGCTAGATAAATTGGTTTGGAAATGACACCACATACTTTGATATGTGCTACCAAAGCCCTGAGTAAGCTACAGTGGCATCCTAGGGATTCATATGCCTCAAATAAATGAATTTTTAAAACCAAGCACAGCAAGGCACTGGAGCCGGTTAAAAGCTGCTGTGTCAAAGCTGCAAAGGCATTAATGGTCCAGGGACACCTCATTTTGTGCATGAATTTGCCCCCCCCGATTTTTAGCAGCCACTTCCCTAGCAGACCTCAAGCTTCTGCCAGCTATCTCCCAATGACACGGGCAGAGATGTTTTTCTTGCCCAAAACAGTTAAGTCATCAAACAGCTCTGTACTTACAAGGCCAACCTTTCCTGACCTTTCCGGCTAGACCAACTCCTGTTACATTAACCTCTGACCTCAAGTCTCCTTAATAGGAATATTCCTGGATACTGTGATTTCCCTCCCACTGTGTTGGCTCAGGGATATATTTACTATCTTGGCTTCAGAATTTATTTTTCAACAGAAGTGGCAGGGACCACCCTATTCCACCCCCCTTCTCATGCAGTACAAGTGAAGTAATTCTCAAGATATTATTTTACCTGAACAAATGTGCTTCAGAGTCTCCTTAGCTTTTTATGAAGCCCTGACTTCCTATCAAAATCAAACAGGGACCTGGTCAGATTTGAGGTGGATATAAACAAGAAATGGGAGCTTATAATTGGTGATGGAAATCAGATAAGCCCCTTTTAAATACAACCATTGATAGAGCAATGGGAACTCAAATTACCTTTGATTAAGTCTCTTAAGAAAATAAAGTGAGGGGGAGGTAAAGGAGGGTCTGGCTTAATGAAACCATTCTCGTGGATAAAATCACTAGAACAGGAGTGGAAGGAGATGGGTGTAGCTTGTCAAATTCCCCAGAGCTGGATGAAGCAGGACTGCAGCCAAGGAGAAATTTCTCATCCACCATAGCCTAGTCAGTACTTGTGAGAGAGGGTCCCAAAGGGCGACAATAGGCATTTTATCTCCAATGCCGTCATTGCTTTGGCCTCTGTAGCCAGAGACACTACAGAAACTTTGCACAGTGAGGTTATGCACAGAAAGTCAGCTGAAAGCAGGCGGGAACACACCACACCAGCTTTCTGCAGGCTTTTTTAACTATGGAGTTTGTCTCCTTTCTTCCCTGTTTAAGTAAAACAAATTATTTCAAAACAGGACTGTGAGGACTGAGGAACTCAGTTGATGACCTCAGGGCAAATCACCCATAGATTTGGTTTAAAGCCTGCCCAGTGCACCTCTAAACAGGAGGAAAAAAGTTTTGTCAGGAGATCTGTCTGATCTCTTCAGCCAATCTGATTTTCTCACCATTTAATTATAGCTAACTGTAGGGATGAGTATGTACATGAGGTAGGGAGAAAGAATGACTTCCAAAGTGAAACTGAAATATGCAAGAAGAAGGAACATCCACTATATAATGCACTATTTTTCAGTAGCCCTTTTTTCATTTCACAGAATCACAGAATAAGCTGAGTTGCAAGGGACCCACAAGGATCATCAAATCCAACCCTTAGCCCTGCACAGGACTCTCCCCAAGAGTCACACCATGAGCCTGAGAGATTGGTCTAAATGCTTCTTGAACTCTGTCAGGCTTGGTGCTGTGACCCCTTCCCTGGGGAGTCTGTTACAGGGCCCAAAAGGTTCTTCTGGGGGAAGAACATTTTTCTAATATCCAACCTAAACCTCCCCTGACACAACTTCAGACCATTCCCTTGGGTTCTGTCATTGGTCACCATGGAGAAGAGATCAGTGCCTGCCCCTCCTCTTCCCCTCATGAGGAAGTTGTAGACTGAGGTCTCCCTTCAGTCTCCTTCAGGCAGAACAGACCAAGTGCCCTCAGCCACTCCTCATACGGCTTCCCCTCAACTCCCTTCACTACTGTCATTGCCCTCCTTTGGCTTAATATCCTTCTTATATTATAGTGCCCAAAACTGCACGCAGTATTCAAGGTGAGGCCGCCCCAGGTCAGAGCAGAGCAGGGCTGATGATGCTGTTCCTGATGGCCCCCAGGACACAGGTGGCCCTCCTGGCTGCCAGGGCACTGCTGACTCATGTTCACCTTATCACTGACCAGGCCCTCTGGGTCCCTCTCCCAGCACTGCTTTCCAGCATCTCATTCCCCAGTCTGTACAAACATCCAGGCTTGCCCCATCCCAGGTGCAGAACCCAGCACTTTCTGTTGTTGAAATCCCTATGGCTGGTGATTGCCCAGTCTTCTAATTTGGCAGCTGGGACCTCTCCGGATTGCCAAGACTGCTCAAAAATCATCGAGAGAGGTTTTGTGATGACATCAACAGCTCTTCAAGGATTCTGCGATGAATCCCATCAGCCCACATAGATTTGTAGGGATCCAGCTGGAGCAGCTGATCCCACACAAATTCAGGATCAACTGGGAGTTGATTGTTCTTGCAGTCATGGTCCTCAAGCTCAGGGCACTGAGACCCCCTTGATCTGTCATCTCTGTTGAAGACAGAGGCAAAGAAAACGTTAAACAGCTCTGCCTTGTCTCTGTCCCTGTTTGTGAGGGGACTGTCCTCATCCTGCAACAGGCTGACGATATTTCTGTACTGCCTATTGCCACTGATATATTTGAAAAAAACTCTTTATTGTTCTCACTTCTGTTCAGCTTCAACTGCAGTTGAGCTTTGGTCACATGAATTTTCTCCCTGCAGTGGCAAGCAGCATCTCTGAATTCTTTTCACATCACTTGACCTTGCTTCCACTGGGCATACACCTTCCTTTTTTGCCTTCTTTCCAAGAGAAGATTCCTGTTTAGCCAAGCCAGCCTTCTGCCTCACCTGCTTGACTTCTGACATTTGGGAATCGCTGTTCCTGTGCCCTTAAGGAGACGATGTTTGAAAAGTAACCAGCACTGATGGACCCCAGAACCTGCAAAAACATTTTCCCAGGGGACCTTACTTATTAATGCCCCGAGCAGCCTGAAGTCTTCTCTCCTCATGTCTGGAGCTGAGGCCTTGCTGGAACTTTTCTTCCTGTCAACAGAGATTTTAAACTCGATCACTCTGTGGTCGCTGGGGCCAAGACGGCCACCAATCCCCACCTCGCTCATAAGATCCACTCTGTTGACAAGCAGTAGATCAAGGAAGGCATCTTCCCTATTTGGTTCCCTTAGGACCTATTCCATAAAGTTGTCATCTAGCTTTTTTAGGAATCTTCTGGACTTGATTGTACCAGCTGTGTGATGTTCCCAGTTAATTTCTGGCAAGTTGAAGTCCCCCATAAGGACAAGGGCAGTTGACTTGGAAGTGTCCCTTGGTTCCTCAAAGAATAATTTGTCAGCGTCATTGTCCTGGCTGGGAGGTCTATAGCAGACTCCCACCATGACATCTGCGTTATTTGTTTGCCCTTGATTCTTACCCAGAGGTTCTCAACTGTGCCAGTGCCAATTATGAGCTCCATACATTCTACCCCTTCTACTACATACAATGCCACCCCTTCACCTTTTCTGCCCTGCCCATCCCTCCTAAACAACCTGTGACTGGAATGCCCTGTTGAACAGTTACAGGTCTCATTCCACCAGTTTCACTTATGCCCATGACGTCAGATCTCTGGGACTGGGCCAAAGCTTCGAGCTCCTGACTAGCTCCCTTTTCCTGCCTCTCCCCACCCCCCAACATGGCTTTTTACATACTTCAAAAAGCTTCTCCTGATTCAAAAGCTAACCTCAAGCTCAAAATGTAAATACACTCCCAAGGAGGACAAGGAAGGACAAGGCAGGTTTACTAGTATCTCCCAAGAAGGGAGCAGCTCTGTCCAGCTGATGACCAGTTGATGCTGACCCCTGGTCACAGTCCTGTCTGGAAGCTGCAGCCTGCACAGGACCACTGGCACAGGTGCTCAGCACCTTGCCCAGGAGAGCAGCGACGGCCTCTATCACACCAGCAAATGGGGATGGACTCACTCCTTAAAAATCCACTCCCAAAAGCTGTTTTAGTGCCCTGCTAACGCTGAGCCTGTGAAAACCTGCAGCAGCCATGATGCAATCAATCACCACATGCATATTAACTTCTCCGCTCCCCACTGGACTGGAAGGTCTTTGAAAAAGGAGGGGGTGCTCTACCTGTTGCCACGCAGAGCACAGCTGATGGCTCCCACTAGACAGCACAA
Organism: Oxyruncus cristatus; assembly: GCA_013399855.1. Classification (NCBI taxonomy): domain Eukaryota; kingdom Metazoa; phylum Chordata; class Aves; order Passeriformes; family Cotingidae; genus Oxyruncus; species Oxyruncus cristatus. The sequence continues at coordinate 548,737 of VXAY01002117.1, read as the reverse complement.
GACTGAGCTGTGTGTATGAAGCCAAGTGTTCCTACCCGAGGATGTGTGGTGTCACCTGCTGTTTCTCCTCACAGGACGAAGGGAGAACAGCACACCCAAGGGAGCCTGCTCTGGCCCAAGCTCAGGCAGACACTGGGGAGAAGCAGCTGGTGTTGAGAAGGGAAAGGCTGAGCACAAGCAGTACAACAGCAGCAGACACCCCTCTGGGCAGTGCTAGGAGTTGTGCAGGGGAGGACCAGGCAGAAGAATACTGGGCTTGCGTTCATTTTCATTCAGGGATGCCAAACAACACTGGGTCTCACTTGAGCTAAGCGCCTTCTACTCGTGTACAGGCAGGCAGACTCTCCCTGGAGCTTCCTGGGGTACCTGGTCACCCAAGGGAAAGCCATGGCAAGGTGCTCCCTGAACCCAGGCAGCCTCAGTCAGACGTTCCCAGGGTGCCCAGGTGGCAACACAGCACACAGGCATAGTTAGGGGGACACACACTGCGTTAGATGTCAAGAGCTGGTTTTCATACAGTACTCCTGGCTCTAAACACAAGCCAAAATCATGTCCTCTGTGCAAGCCTGCTGAAGTCAAGGTCATCTCCCAACCTGTCACTGAGGCACCTCACTCCAAACCACAGGCCAGTTTGCTCCTGCACACCTGAGTTTCGGATCAGGCAGCCACAGCTCAGGACAGGTACAATTACTGCGCTACTGTAAGTAATAGCTTCGGCTTAATTACAGACCAAACCCCTATTTGCGGGTCAGTACTCTGTCAGGATAAATAAGCATTTTCACACAGTATTACATTTCTCTATTTCTTTTGGCTGATAATATTGGATACTGCCCAAGTCTGTCCCTAATGACCACAATAATCGTTCTTATCTGGACTCTAATCAGTGTCATATGTAACCTTATCACGCACACCTCTTTGTGAACATGCAATATCTAAGCAAGTGTAAGGTCATAAGGAACTCTAATATTTTGAGCAAGTTTGGGAAACAAACTACTTATTTTTTTGAAGAATACTTAAAATTAAAACTTATGATTCTGGAAAGCTGAGAATTTAGGGGCTATTGGATTGAAATACAGCTGCATGCAAAACTGATCTTTATAGTGATGGATGAGTCCCTCTGTGCGGATAAAACCCAGATTTAAAATATTTCTTTTAATTGTTATTGTCTTTGTGCTCAAGGACTGATTGTGGGAAAAATGCCATTCTCTGACCATAAAAATAAAAAGAAAATACAATAAAGCAGTAATTCGTCAATGATGATTGAACTAACGACTTTACAGTGCCAGTCAAACACATATAATAATTGCTCTTTGGACTCTTTATGAAGGTACACCACTGTTTCATAAGACTAATCCAGCATTATAAATTCTTCATTTTATGTCAGTTTCCACCATTATCACATAAGCCTTACGATAAATTGCATACCTTATTAAAGTTTCCTAATTTAGACAACATAATGCATGATAAAAATGAAGGGTTATCTCCACTGAAAGCAAGTCAGACGCAAGTTGTCACCAAGAAGCCAATTACTTGCCTTCATTTAAAAAGTTGAATGACAAAGCTTTGGAAGTATTGGGTGCTATGATCTGCCCCTTCTCCTGAGGCAGGAAGCAGAGAGATCATACCAAGCTCCAGGGACCTGTAAAAGCAAGGGGAGGAGGGAGGAAGCTCACCTGTGACTCCTGTCCAGCCTCCCACCAGCACAAAAGCTGAATGCATCCATAGCCAGCTTCCTGGCTTCCTGGGATGCAGACATGGGCACACCATGGCTCAGCCACCTCAGCTACTCTGAGTGTGGTGTGTCAATCCTCCCCCTTTGCTGTGGCAGCCGTGCTCTGAAACTTTGAAACCTGTATGACACCTCTCATGACAGCCGGCACTTCAGAGAGGAAAGGCACACCACCCGTCAGCAAGTGGGAGTGCCTGGCGACAGCCAAGGGCTTCAGGCCCCAAGTTTTCTTGATCCAGCTGTCACACGCTGCTGTAGCAGATTGCTCAGTTGTCCGACTTCTTCCACCCCTAGGAAGTGCAGAGGGTAGCTTCGTGGAACAAATAATAGGGAGCGTTTCCAGGTATCCTCACCTGTTGGTGTCGTAGTTGTGCCACGAAGATCAGGGTTTGCCTGTGGTGCCATTCAGGTGAGTCCCCATCCTTAAGTACTCCCAACAGACACAATGGAGCAGAGGGAGGAGAGCACCAAGTCTATCAGTGTCTGTGCAGAAAGCCAGTGTTGCTGAGGAAAGGCAACAGACTGCTGAGATCCCTTTACTGCAGGAGGAGAAAGGAAGTTCCTCTTCTCCCTTTAAAGGCTTACATCCCATTAAAGGCTTACAAACAGGCCATGAATTTTGGGGGTTGCTAAATGAAGTTGGAAAACCTTTCTGCTTTCCCTAATACATATCTGGAGCCTAACAGTGCTCCCAGAACACATATTTTACTGTTTCATTTTCTTTTTCTTAAATGTAGTCTTGGAAATGTATCAGGAGAAGACCACAATTTAATTTACAACGTTAGGATAAGCTCCTCTGGCAATTCTCCATTCTGGTCATGCCTTCACTCCCAGTCCTGCTCTGTGGGATGTGCCGAAAAAGCCAGTGCCCCAGTCCAGTGAAGTTGCACAGGATCCTTTCCCTGTGTAGTCAATTTTGAGACTTCACAGCGTCTGTCAAGCATGCTAATAAAGTTCTCAGTAGCTGACTGTGTGATTGTCTATTAACCACCAGCACAAGGGAAAGCCTTTGCTCTCCACAGCAGCACTCAGTCATTGCTCGCTAGCAGGGGCCATCTCTGCCCTCCCACTGGACAGCTGTTTTGGCCCCTGATGGAAACAACTGGCCAAAGCAAGAGTGACACAGACCCTGACTCTGCAAAAAATGCTGTGTGGTGGCACAGGGCTAACATTAGCAGGACCCTTGGCATTTTGGTATTACCCAGAAAGCAATGCCAGCTTCCCCCAGCATAGGCTCTGCTATGGTACAAAGTGCCAGGAAGTGAGAAAGAAGCAAGCATTGAATGAGGGGTGCGCTGCGACCCAGGCAGGCCCCTTGTGTGCTCCAAACTGGACACAAAAATTAATGAGAAATATCAAATATCTCCTCCCATCACGGAGACATAATGTGCTTGTATGTCAGTGAAATCTCTACAGCACCAAATTCCACCACACACTTTGCATATCCACATAAAAACACATAAAGGAAGAAATTAACACAATTCCTTGGGCCACAAGTAAAGTACTGAAACAATATTGTTCCATCATACACTGTTAACATGCATTGGCACTGCAGGACTTAGAGCCAAGGTTGCAATCACGTCTGCGGAGGAAAGGATGAAGATACAAGCTAAGAGAACACGGAAAAGTTTGTGGTATAAAGAAACTGAGAGAGGAATTTTCACATTAGAACCACCACTGCATGCTAGGCAGTGGGGACACTCCTGTGCACGATGCTGCATGGGACTGAGCTTCCTCGTCTGCCACAATCTGAGTCAGGGAGGTCCAGACTGTGAAGAGGGAAGATCTCAGTTCCCCAGGGCACTGGAGGGTCGGTGTCCACAACCTGCTTCTGCTTGGCACGTGGTGCTGTTGTTGCATGCAGTCCTGCTGGCTCAGGGCAGAGGCAGGACAGCTGGCATACGCAGGCTGTCTCCCTGCGAGCCATGGCAGGGAGCCGGAGGTGAGTCTCTGTAATTAAGCTTTTGTCCACTCTATGTTACCTTGAAGAATGCACCAAGATTACCAAGTGAAAAATATGTCTTAGCCATGGAGCTCTAAAAGGATGAAATTTTGGCTTTCCTCTGCATCAGAAACTTATCTACATACATTATCCAAATGAGATCTGGGTACATGTTAAAGCACTAGAATCAGCCCAGATTGTAGAAGACAAAGCCTTCCTTGTACTGCAACAGACTTGAGGCACACTTGAATGACAGCATTAAAAGTTGCAGGTTTGGCTCATGGGTCACAGCACAAAGTTCTCGCACCTGACCCTGACCCACAGCTTCTGGAGAGGACAGCTTTGCAAACCCTCAGCCTCTGCAAGACTAAGAATAACTACCCAGTAGGAGTTTAGAAACAGTAATTTCATCCTGAACTGCCACCAGACAACAATGCCATTTCGACACAGGGGACGTGGGCTGGGTCTGAGGCAGCACCCAGGAATGCACTGCAGCCTTTAACCGTCCTGTGCCTGCGGCCCAGGCACGCCACACTGCCCGGCAGCTCTGGGGCCGGGGGGTTGTTAGAGGATGGCCACTGGCATTTTGAATGGCAAACACTTACTATACTGATCAAAATTTATATTTGCTCTGTGCAGCCAGCAGTCTCAAGCATCAAAGCTTCTGTTTCAACACTGTGCCAAAACCCATAAAGTTCAAGGCTTGACCAAGCATTGATTCAGCACTAAAGCAGTAGCCTGGACTCTAGAGACTACTGAATAGCTGGATTAAATAAACACGTTAAAAATACCTCTAGCACTGCTAATAAAAACTGGGACTAAAGAAGTGCATAGATGAACCTTTGTTTGCTGAGTAGAGCTTTTATTTTCATATATATAATAACTATATTCACAATGGGAATTTTTTTTCTGAAATATCTATAAAAATAAGAGCATTTACGGTGAGATCAAGGTACTAAATACAGGTATTTTAAGATACAGGAAAAATTAATTCTGTTTGATGCCCGTTAATGGGGTTCAAGGGTCCTGCCAACACTTTCTATCTCTTTTACAGACAAGAGAAACAGCGGAAGGTCAGACAGAGTGAAAGAGTAGGGACAGGGTTAGAGCAGCATCTGTGGCAAAAAGCACAGCTTCAATGTTTCAAAGCTTCAAAAGACCAAACGAAAACCAGACATACAAATTCATCTGAGCTTTCTATCAGGCAGACACAGACATTGGCTATGTGGTGCAATGGCACATCTACGAGCTTGAGCTGACCAGGGCATGTAGGGCACACAGCCTCCACCTGCTCTTTATCCAAGCACACCCCAATTAGCAGCACATGTCCATGAGCAGAAAGACCAGAAACAGAGCTGGAAATGCTCTCAACTTCATCTATGGTTTCACTGTACCATCCATTTCTCTTAAACCTGCTATTCTGGAGTCACATGATTCCCCGGAAATAAAAATTAGTTAATGGATAGCATTTAAAGCTCTGGAACCAATTCTACTGGGAGTAAAAGCATGGCAGAGAAGACATTGTGTGTGCTTCCAGACTTACAGTGAGGTTTAAAAACAATTTCCTTGAGGCCAACAAAGAAAATCCCAACATTGTACGTGGGGGATTGCGCAGGTGGTGGAGCAATGTGAAGACCCTTGTTGAGGTCCCAGCACTTGGACCAGGGCAATACAGAGGCAGCCCCCAGGGGAACTCTTCTGAGAGGGTAGCTTGGATTGGGAGGGGGAGGGCAGCTGTACACTGCACTGCTTGGGATCATCTGGCTGAGTAGCACGGTCTAGTCCATCTGGAAGGAATAACTAATTACACCCCACCTCTATTTATGTCTAATTTTAACAGCAAATTTCCTAGGATATAAAACATGATCTGTTACCAGTCAGACTCAGTGGTAACGAATGTCAATAAGCACTGTGTTACCCTAGTGCTAAATGGTTTTGAACATCTCCATTCAGTGCTTTGGATTTAAAGAACAAATCAAATAGGATCTTCTTGACTAGGCCATTTTACAAAGAGAGTTTTCAAAATATGCCTTTCTTAAGATTTTTCTCATCTTTCTAAAAAACACCACCATTAAACACCAACAGACTGAAAAAAAAAAAAAAACCAAAAACAAAGATCTGATTAAAACAAGTTATAGTCTGACTAGAGGGAAAACCAAGTTTGAGACTGGGCCACAGAGGCTCTCTCAGACATAAACTGACAAGGCTCCAACACAGAAATAAAAAGTAATCAGAAGTGTATACTAATACACAGCTGAACAGAGCTACCGAAAAAACTGTAACAAAGTTTCTTTTTTAAGTTTCTCTACCTAATAAAGTAATTACCTTGATCTTTCTACTCACAGTACTTATTTATTGACAAAAACTACTTGGTATCCCCTCAGTTAATATTTCCCAGAGATTCCCTGTGATGCCCTGCCAGTGCCAACTTGGGATGTGTATCATTTGTGTTATCTATGAGAACACAAGTGGTAGATTTGATTTTCTGTTAGCTGAGTACTGACAGAATCTACCTAAAATGTTTCCACTCCAACATTACTTATTTTCCTACTGTCTTCATGCTGAAAAATCAATTTTAACTCTTTCCTGCTTTCTTTTATCATTGGGTTTGACAACTTACAGGGCTTGAACAAGTGATCTGCAAAGAAAGTCAATGGAAAACATGCCAGAGGCAAATACATGTAACGCCGCAAAGACGGAATATAGTTAAAAAATGCCTGCTACTCCTGCCCTTGTTGGTAAACAACTGGTTTACTTACAGTCCAAACAAACTGCAAGTTGGGAAGTGCTGCACTAAACAACCTGCAGGTCGGAAATTACAGTGATCAAGTCTCGTGGCCAAAATTCCAGGGCTGCTCCTAGTAGTTCACTGTGGGATGCAAAAGGGCTCACCGCAGTCGAAGCAAACTTCACCAAAACTACCCCTAACAAAACAACAAAAACCACCCAAACCCTTTGATGTCACATCAACACACAGTATACTTCCAGAAAAAGTGTAAGATCAAAAGCCTTGTTAAGGCTGCCAGATCAGTGAACTACCTCCGAGCTTCCCTTCTCACTAGGAAAGCCAACAGTGGAAGAAGTGGCTTGCTTCTACAACACTCCAACTCCATGCAGAATTCCCTTGGCTGAAGAGAAACATGTTCCAACATTTCTTATGCTTAAAACTTCCAGAGTATGTTTATATTGCTCACAGTTAAAAAAAATACTGACGTAGAACGGTCTAGAGTCACAAAATCCATCTTCTAAGTGACTGACCCACCCAGTTTCTGTGAGCACAGGGACTTGTGTGACTTCTTCCTAGATGCTGCATACCAGACCCTTTAATGGCACACATGGATATCCTGAGACCCCTTATCTTCTAAATAGCAGGAGCCAGGGATACCTCAGCCTGGTCTGCTAGTCATCAGTACAGGCCTTGGTAGCACGAGCTGCTGGGTGGTCAAAGAAGGCACCTGACAGTCTTATATAAAAGCAGTGAGAGGCCTTTTTCAGGATGAAATCCCTGGTACCTAGGCAGGGTTGAGGCAGCAGAATAATGTAATTTTGGTCAAGTAAGCAGATAAGGAAACGTGTTTAAAAGGAGAAAGCTGGGGGTCAACCATTAGCAGAAAACCCTTTTCTTACATTAAATTTTAAAAATAATTTTGGGCAGAAATATCCCAGAGAAGACATTTACTTCTTTTCTAGTGTGTCTCTCCTCTATCTCCCTCAGGTAGGAGGTAAGACTTCTCCTAATACACCTTTTAAATCCCGCATACCAGTAAAACCTGAGTATCTCACTGTTGAAGCCTACCTTAAAATCATTCCTGTTCTCCAAATATATTTTCCTGTTTCTGTAAAGTTCTAAGATACTGAAGGTAGCCTGGTGCAAATCAGCTGCTGGCTTTGGTATCTGGATATAAATATATATATATACACACACACCAGCCTTTGTTTTTCAGAGGACTGATCTTTCAGAATCTGCAAACCTGCAGCTTGGATTTGAATTTTTCCATAGTCATTTGAGTGATGAAAGATGTCATATCCTCTTAATCTCAGAATTAAAGTGCTGAACTGCAAGAAAGTCACTTATTCAATCTGGAGGAACTACCTTTCTGTAAAAGAGACAGGACAATAAGGTGAGAGGCCTTCCTGAAGTAGCAGTTATGTGTTATCTGAGCAGGACTGCAGGTGGAGATTTAACCCCAGCCACAGGAATGAAGGTGTGATCCTTCTGCTGCAGAAACTTAATGCTGTGTTTCGTATATATCACCGAACTTGTGAACTTCACTGCCTGTCACACACAGAGGAAGGTTCTGATGAAGAACAGTTTCCTTCATGTCTACAAGAGCAGTACAGCTGCATGGAGATCTGCTGTTCTATGAAGCTGTGGAAGAAAAGAATTAACTACACAAAGAACGAAGTTAACACTCAATGAGAATTACTGCAGCTTGGACCACAAGCCTAGCAAACACACACAGGAGCCCTTGAAAGATCAAAATTAGCCCTCAGGGGCATGTGGCTTGCTATGCTGTCTATTTAAATAAGCATAAATTTTTTAATTCAGTAAAAGGAGGCACCTTCTGTCAGCATTTAAAAGCATTTCATTCTAAGGGCTGAATGTCTCAGGCCCTGAAAGCTGTAGCACAAGCATGCAGTGCCTCAAAAAGAAAATCAGGGAGTTTGTTTCTCGTCTCCAGACTCTCCAGCCCCAAGCCCACAGCAGCCACATCCCCATGCAGCCACAGACCTGCACTGAAGTCATGCTTAATATGAGAAGAAGTTAGCCAACATCTGAAACTGTTGTCCACTAAACTTGTTGTACATCTTTTGTACATCTTTTCATGGCTGAGCTGCTCTTTCTCTCTATCATGGGTTTTATTACTCTAGAAATCTAGAAATATTTGGGGGGTTGTTGTATTTAGTCAGTGAATCACCTGGGGGCTCTGTTCCCATGAAACAAAGACTGGTATTATTAAACCAAATTTTCTAGGATAAAACTGCCCTGTAGTGCTGACACATTTGGGCACCTTTAAATCTGTTCAATTCTGACCTGTGAAACATCTCCTTGCACAAGCAACATCTCCCAAGCACTCTGTGCTTCAGGGACTTCTCCTCACAGTGAGGTCACTGGCCCTTCATCCAGCCCCTAACCTTTCCTTTTCTCCATGAACCCCTCTCCCTGCCCACCACCCACCTCAGCAGCAAAAGGGCCCACCAGAGCTTTTCCAGAGCCACATGCCCACAAAGGGCACTTCAGTGGTTCCTCATTTCCATTTTCTTTCCCCATTTGGATTACACTCCACTGTTTTGAACAACTTGAAGGCATCTCATTTACCCACTCTTTGAACCAGTGCAGGCAAGGCCCCTTTCCCTGTCTGCCCCTGGAGCAGAGCCTCGAATTCAATTTCTCAGGACTCAAGCGCGGCTGGGGGATGATGCTGTCCTACATCAAGAAGCATGCTACAGCAGGGGAAAACCTTATGAAACAAGCTAAACCTTTGTGGCTATAGTCTCTGGATGTTATCCTAGTGCCAAAGGTCTCAGGAAGCTCTCAGCTCTACCCACACCAGGCTGCAGGCAGCACAGAGCACATCTCCGATGGTGGGAGATGACAGCAAAAGCAAGGGAAGGTCTCTGCCCTCGCCTGGCTGCCCCCAGCATCCACCTCCAAAATACTTCAAAATCTATTCAGTTTCCATTGGCTTACTGAAACTCTTGAACACAACTTCCCAGAGCTGGGAGAAACAAGTTTCTTTTTAAAGTGGAAACGTCACAATACTTCTGACGTGCAGAAAAAATAAGAAATTACCATCAGATATGTTTGTGCAGCAAGCTCATTCTTCCCTTTTTATAAAGCCACAGAAGATATAAAATATAGAACATCCAAAGACCACATGAAAAGGATGTCTGGATCTGTTAAAACATAAAGAAGGCCCTACCAGCCAAGGGCAAAAGTTTAGCAACAATAAAAGTGTCTTTAGGGTTTTGTTTTTTAAATGCATAGAGAGAGGAAAAGAGTTTGTGGTCATGTTTTCCAGCTTTATGTATATTTGTCTATCATTTTAATATAAACAGGGTGTATTTATAAAGCCTGAAGAAATGGGAAACAGATTCACTGGTTTCTAAATGCCAAGAAGTCTCTTCAAAGATGATAAGCAATTAAAGAGGAAAGTCAATCAAACTTTTATGACACTTCTGACCAAGGGTTTTATTTTTATTGCACAGAATCCAATGTGACAACAGATACATACAGTAGCTGCACCCACCCGTCCTTCTGTTGTGAGGGGCCTGCCAGCATTCCCAGTAAAATCCCACTTCTGAAAGGAAAACAATGCTTGAATTCACGTACCCTTTGACAGAAGAGCTTCTGAATATACTAATACACATAGGAAAGTGTATAGAAATGGAGACACATGTACAATTTCCGTATGCATCCACAAATACTCTCTTAGAGCAGTTCTCCACACAGCCCCTAAGGAAACATGATCTGTTTTCTACAGCAAATGCTCAGGGGAGTCCAGAAATCCTTCAGTAGCCCTGAAAAAATTAAGCAGAAATGGAATAAAGTAGGAAAACAGACAATGCAGCTGGTGCGCTATTTTGCACCAGCCCCAAATATTCAGCTTGCATAGTGGTACAGACAATTTTATATTGACAAGGCAGAACTTCAGTTGTCAGGTTTTGACAGGCCATTTTGGTAGTGAAGAAGGTTTGGCTTTTTCCTGGGAGAGGGGGAAGGGGGAGAGGAACGAAGGTGCTAATTAAAGACATAGAGCATATTATGTGCCCGTGGAAAGAGAATCGTAAAGTCTCATTAATGGCTCTTTTGATAAAGGCTATCCAAAAACAATGACTAAAATACAATGCAGTGGACAGGACTGTGTATTTTACAGAAGAGGGATGCTGCATACTTCAAAATATACGGTTCCTATCTAAAATAAGCAGTTACAGAAATTTTTAGTTCAATTCATGAAAATGTTGTATAAGTCATTAAGCAACTGTAACTTATACATCAAGTAGCCTGAAAAGACGAAACAGGACAGGGCACGAGAAAATGAGTAACAAGCTTTTTGAGATAAATTTTTTTTTTTTCTTATTTTATTTTCTTTTACTTTTAAATAAAAAAATAAAATCTTGTGACAAAAGTTGCTGCTGCTGACCTGGAGACCAGGATCGGCCCCATTGTACCATCCGTAGTTGTGACACAAACACGCCCTCCCTGGATTTACCCCTTTACTTTGAGCACAGTTCTTCAGCTAGAAATCAGCTCAAGCCACAGAAGCCCAGCTACGTACCAGAGTACACAGGAACTAGGAGAAAATTAGGAAAAGGCTGCTTTCAGCTAGAATATGTCATACCATACAAAGGAGAATGTCTCTGTGTGATGGTAAGAGCTGACTGTTAAGATCTTCATTTTTGTGGCATTTCTCGTGCTTGCTAACAAACTAGAACAGAGAAGATTGTAAAACACTTACTGGGGTGTTACTCCAGTGAGGCTCCAGAGCCGTGGCACCTGGACCATCCCACACTGCAGCTCACCTTCCAGCTGACTGAACACTGCTTGTCTTGCCTACTCCTACAGCACACGGGCACCACAACATCTTACTGCCTCCTGGCTTTGCAGGGAAAGCGAGATCTGAGTTTTCTCACCTTTTTTTTTTTGAAAACCATTTAAAATGGGTCACTTCTAAAGTACTTGCAATGGCTTGGTTCACTTGTGCACTTATTTTTTTTCCTCTTCTCCTTCAGCTTATTAGGTCTTGAGAGTCACCTGCCAGAATGCAAAGCTCCTTTTTTTTTTTTTTTCCATTCTCACTTGGGGGGGAGCTCCTTGAGGGACTAAAGGGTTTAACATTTTTNGTCACCTGCCAGAATGCAAAGCTCCTTTTTTTTTTTTTCTCCATCATCACTTGGGGTGAGCGTCCTTGAGGGACTAAAGTGTTTACATTTTTTTCAATTTTGGCACAGATGCTCTGAGCTCCATTTTATCCATCAGATGAAATTCATCCTGGTGTAAATCCTGAGTAAATCCCAAGCAACTCTAGTAAATCCCTGAAATTTCTCCAAAATTATAACACATGTAGGATTTGACCTTGAAATTGCAACAGGCTTTCCTTGCAGACAAGCTAAGTCCCAGTCCCTTCTCAGCCCATCAGAGCAGTCACCTGTGCATACCCACTCAAACCCAGCAACTCACAGGCAGCAGAGCACTGAGCCTCTCTGGCACAGGTTGCTAGAATGATCACAGCAAAAAGGCAACAAATAATTACACCTGAGGAACACAGGGCAGGGGGTGTCTTTTGTTGTCTTGGTTTTATTGTAAATCGCTTTATCCAGGCGATTTTTATTTGTTGGGGGCTTTTTATGCAGCCTGACAGATTCCACTGCCCTAGAAGGGACATGTTCATGTGTGTTTGTGGACTGAAGGGCCCTCATGAACAGTAAAGTTATCAAATAGCTCATGTCTCATGGAGCTGTTCAAGCCAGAGCACTTCTACTTCCTCCCTTGGTGCTAGGTTTGATTCAGGAAAGCAGAGTAAGTTAAATATAATGTGACATGAAAAATACAGGGAGGTAGCAGCAATGAACTGATAAAGCAGACTGTCTTTCCTCTTAAACACCAGGAGACTGCTCAACATTAGTCAAGCAGAATTAATAATTCACATTGAGTAATCTGGAAAATTAGATCTCCTTCTGACTATGCCTGCAAGCAGCTTACAATTTGGTTTTATTCATTATTCTTGGAAACATCTATGAATAATTCTTGGTCCACTAGCATTTCTGTGGTAAGCAAATTCAAAAAGGGGAATGAGCACAGCTTTGGCCAATACAGTCCATTTTTGGTTCAGATGCATGTAGTGGTCAGCTGACTAATACTGTCAGTGCCGGAGTATTTGCTTGGCTCCCCAGCAACTGCTCCCTTTTGTTCACTGAGAAGATAAAAGATGTTACATTTTCATACCTGGTTGGAGGTACCACAACAACATAGAGTTGTTTTCTATGCTTGTTTCAAGGTGCATTTAGCAACAAGAAGAGGGTGGAAGAAGACGGAGGGAAAGCAATTTGTTTCGTAACAACCAAACCTGGTATCATCTGACCTTTCTTAGTGTCCCTCTCCCAGGAGGGGTTTGCACAGACCAGAGCTGATCCCTGCTGCTTCCCACTTCCCAGTTCCACAGGCTGGAGCAGTCTGCACCAGCTGAAAGCAAGAGAAGACGAGGGAGCCTGACAGCTCTTTCAGAGCACAAGGATCAGCATCTAAATGAATGGTCATACATGAAACTCCACTCTCTGCCCGAAGCCCAGCCCAGAAACAGTATTCCAGCTGGCCTGATGGGAATGACAGCATCTCCAACCTTTGCTCAGTTGGGCTGCCACTGCATTCTTGCCTCTATTCTCTGAGGACTTGGTTCTCCTTTGCATACCAGAGGCACAGTGTTTAAATGCTGAAAATGAGACTGTGCTAAAAACCAGCCTGAAGGTCCAGGAACCAACCTAGCAGACAAGAAGAATGAACCACCTCAAGTGTAAACATGATTCAAGTTGGGTTTCTGGCCACAGATTAAGAAATATTGAGGGGGAAAAAACTGCAGGCTGTACTTCTCCAGAAGTTTTTGTAAAAACCTCAGCAAGTATATGCCAGTGATGGGGACACGCTTTCGATTCCACATTCTTGCAGAGGATGAGAAGACCTCTCAAGGTCCTTCCTACCCTACATTTCAAGGACTTTAAAACCCCACCAGCATAAATGTTCTGAGTGATACAGAGCTGGTGGCAAATTGTATCATCTGACATTCTGATTACAGTAATGAATACCAGCACAATCAGCACTACAGATGGAATCAGCTGAATTCTGATCTTCCTTGCTCTTCTGGGATTGGTGAGACCCATAATGGTCCTTTTTACATTTTTTTTTTTCTTTGTGGTTAAATTTTTTATATCATGCTTATCATCAGGGAGCTCCTAGAAATAATAGCAAATATGCATGCATGAGGGTCACACAACTGCTAAAATGTTAATGCAGTTTATTCTCTCTGGATTCTGCAGTTCTCCTGACCTCAGAAGTTTGTACTTCTGCAAACAACAATGGAGAAAGTTTTTTAGAACTCTACTAATTATTCTAAAATAAGGAGATTTTATATTTTTTTATTAGCTGTAAAGATACAAAACTCTGGAGACACTAAAAGACAGACAACTGCCAATATGGAAATTCAAGTACAGAATAAACCTTTCCTTAAAATATTTTGTATTTCTACTGCTGAGCAGCTTTTGGGTTCATATCATCTGAAGGCCACAGCTTCCCATCAAGGTATGTTTCTGTTTGCAAGCAGTGTCAGACAGATCAACAAACTGGGGCTTTCTGTTGGCTATGAGGAACTCACCTGACCACACAAGTGTGTTCCCTGAGCACAGACTACCTGAGCAGCCAAATACACCCCACAGTGATAAGGCCCCTTCCCCTCTCCAATCCTTTCTTGAGTGACAGCAATTAACCAGAAGTTCCGGAGAAGTCACTGAAAGTTTTTCCATCGGGGATCTTCTCTTCTACCCCTCTCCCTGTCCCGTGCTCTCTTTCTCTTCATCTTCGTTCAAATCCACAGTCTAATTTTTAGTCTCTGCAATGTCCTCCTTTTCTGCAGAAAGCCCTGCTCCATCCCTCTCTCCGCACACCTCCTGGTGGTGCTGTTTGCTCCTGATGCTCCCACCCAAACATATGCACGCCAAACTTCTTGGACTACTGAGTACTCCTTATCCAGACTCCAATGGCCCCACCTCCAGAATGACTGAGGTTTGCTAACTCTTCCTCCTTTCTGCTTCCCTGCAGCACAAACCCCGTAAAATTGTCTGAAAGGTGCAAGGGCGCATTCCCAGGAAGAACATGGCTGGACAGAGATACGGTCCTGCCAGGGCAGAGCTTTCTGCTACCATTCTGCTTTCTGCTAGGCATGGTGAAAATGCTCAGTGCTGATTTCAGCTCAAGTCACGCTGGGTGGGAAATTGCAAACACAGCACAAACGCACAGCTCCCGTCTCAACCTCCTGACTTCATGCAACAAGGATCAAGTTAACTTTGTCAAAGAAGCAGGTGGGCTAGACACGAGCACGTAGGAGCTGCCACAGGGGACAGCTGGGGGCTGTCTGCATGCAGCATCCAGCTTCCAAAGTCTGCCAATGCCCATCCCATGCTGCTCTCAGGGCAGCCGTGGAGCACACAAAGCAACACCCACTGCTCTGAGGACCTGTGACCAGTGAAAAAGGAGAGGGGAAAAACATAAGAAGGGGGAAAATAGCGTAAGTCACACTGTGCTCAGAGAAGCAGAAGACAAGCTGCTCACTGCCCCATGTTCCTGCTCACCACCCACAGTCACCTCAAAAGTACTTCTCAGCTCAGTGTCCAAACAGGCAGCCAAGCAGCCCCCAATGGCACCACACAAGGGGAAGGGAGCACATTGAGGTACTGCACATCATGGGAGGAAACACAACCTTCATATGGTGTCCTCCAGCCCTTACAACAGAAATAAAAACCCAATGCACAAGCATAACTTTAGACATCACCTCCTCAGGACCTTTATCACAGCTTTTTATTAATTTCTCTCATTTTAACATTTACTAACAGTCAGGATCGAAGCTCACCTCTAGTTATGTTTCTGTGAATACAATGAAGACATGATGTTGGTTAAAAATTCCTCAATTATTCACAGTCATACAAAGGCACACAAAATGAACAAAGTGAACATTTGGCAATGTTTGTGCTGCCCAAGTTCAAGTTAGGCACCAGTCTGCCCAGGCTGCACCTTCAGGCAATAGGGAAGGTTGGGATCCACTGGGTGGAAACACAAAGTGCTTACCAGGCTCTCACTCTGAAACATTCTTTGGGGAAGGTCTGTGCTTTCCTTCAGCCTCTTAGGAAATCTTTGAAGTCAGTCACTGTGAAGCTCCCCAAACTCACACACACACACACACCCCCAGGCTTTGTTTTTAATTTCTTACTTGCATCTTTACTAAACAAATGGAAATGGAGGGGTCAGTTTCTGAGGCCAAACAGCACAAAGATCACTTCTCTTTCTATCCACATCTTTCCAATCCCTTGCCTTTTTTTTTTTTTTCCTGCTGATAAAAGTGAAATTACTTTGGTTTTCTAACAGAAGGAAAACAGAGAAATTAAACCAAAGCAGAAGCTCACCACATAATTTTTTCTAGCAAATCAAAGCCATTTTTTTCAATTAAAAAACATTTTGATGAAAAATTACAACCACTTTTCACTGAAGTGGCTTTATAGCTTCCCTTAATCTTCCAGAGACACCCACATGGAGGCTGCATTGTTTAACCAGCTGTAGCATCTCCTATACAGTCCCACTCTGCAGAGCTCCTTGCTGAGCAGTGAAGATATTTATAGCCTGGATTCCCAGAAGGGAAATCTCCAAGGTGCCGCTAATTAGTTCTCCTAATGCACTGTTAATAAAAAGGGGAAACACATCTCATCGTGTGAACAACAGCTTTGTTGCCATTTGTCATAGGAGGTAGGGTATTCCATGAGTGTTACTCAGAGAATGAATTCCATGGCCAACACA
This sequence comes from Oxyruncus cristatus, assembly GCA_013399855.1. Classification (NCBI taxonomy): domain Eukaryota; kingdom Metazoa; phylum Chordata; class Aves; order Passeriformes; family Cotingidae; genus Oxyruncus; species Oxyruncus cristatus. Next base: position 532,510 of record VXAY01002117.1, on the reverse strand, counting down.
TGGATCTCCTCCAGGGGTTTCCCTTCAGCAGGAGGATCCAATTGCCACTGTTTGTGGAGAGCAGCAATGACCACATTCAGCCTGGAGCTGAGTTCCTGGCCACATTTCCCTCCACCCCAGGGTGAGGACTCATTATTGCAACAGTGCTCTACATCTGGTTTCCACAAAGACAAAATCTGAGATTTGGTCTAGAAAGGAGCCCTGCTGCACCCAGGGTAGGTGCTCAGACACACTGACAAACAGTTCTCAGGAGAGAGTTGCAGTAAGTTCCACTATGATCCCCTTTGGACTGGACACTTCCACAGAGATTTGCCCTGAGGAACTTATCACTGGAGTGAAATCCTATCTTTATCTCTAGTAGCAGGTGACTTGTAACAGTCCCACAGTAACCAAAATGACATACACTTCCACTGAGAAACAACTAGCAAACCAGAGTTAACAGCAAAATGTGTCGAAAACATCATCAAATAAACACAACTTAGGTGCTCAGGGGCATTTCTCAGAGTAAGGGACTACCTGCTGGAGAAACAGAGAATAAACAATAAATAAATTCTTATGCCTCAAATGCCACTACCTTCTTGGCAAAGGTAGGGAATGGATTGAAGTCTTTTACTACCCTGATCCATAAAGACAGGAGCCCTTGCAAATTTTCCAGTTCCTACACTCAACTATTTTAGTACCAAACAGTCCCATTAAAACGCCCACCACAAATCAGCTTTGCTCACCACCTTCTCTCAGCCCCTCACAGAATAAGTGGCTGTTATCCAGTTGACCCCCGCCCCCGCAGATACTATATATCTCACTCTCTAGAAGATGTTATGCCTCCTTGTTGCCGTGAAGGCAGTCATTAGCATGCTGCCACGGCTCAAACTGCTAGCCTGTGCTCATCTTTTCACATCAAGTACAAATTCACGTGGGTGAGCATCTGGACAAGTATGTTCACAAGAGCTATGGAATAAGGAGTGGAAATTTCAAAAGAAAGCAAGATGCTGGCTAAACGCTTACAGTCCTGTAATGTTATTGCTAAGAGTCATTAAAGATGGGTTTGAAAAGCTTACCTGTGTCTACATGTTCCTACAACCTTGTCCAAGCTAGCTAGCTGCTAGCTAACAGTACTGCAAGCCTGATGGAGCACTCAGATTTGAAAAAACAGGCAACAGTACTAGAGAAGAGTCTTCACGAAGGAAAAACATTTCAGGGGAAAAAAATTTGGAACAGTTTTTAAAAAAAATTAACATTGTGATGTCTCAGTGCAATGGTTTTCACCTGCCACATTTTTCGGGTGGGGAGAGGAAGTTACTTGCACCACACAAATATAGGATGGTGAATAAAAGTAATAATGATTCGTGATAAATTCAAGCCACATTCATGTTTGGCAGCTTTCTCATCATGCCAAGAATTTATTCAACGCCCCTTTTATTTATGATGAAACAAAAGTGACAGAAAACTTTGTCGTGAAAGAATGCTGTAAATGAGGAATTTTTTTAATTATATACACTGTTGTTCTTTAAACAACTCTCCAATAATTTATGTTTATAGTCCTACACATGCTGCAGAATAAAATGCAGTTGTGGTCAACACCCATGTGATTTCAGTCTGACGCTAGCTCAACATTAAGCCTGGAAGAAGAAAAAGGGAGCAAACTCTCCAACAAGTGCTTTTACCCCTCCTCAATTTTTGCAATGTTATTGAAGCACTGGCCCAGCAAAAGCCAGATGTTTACTGTCAGTCAGGCTACAAAAAAAGGAGAACATCCTGGGAGCCAAATCTGAACACCAATAGGTCTCTCCAGGAGTTGAAGAACAAGAGCAGAAAATCCTGATTTCTACTGAGAATTTGGAGAATACTTGTACATTATATTGTCCTTTCAGTATCTCAGAGCATCATTAGCAGTGACTGATCCCTCTTACCCAGAGAGGGACTTTTGGGTTGTCTCAAGATACCGAGCTATCAATAATAGCAGCTAGGTCTCTCTATGCTTGCCATCCCATACTCATTTTTCCTAGCTCCTCAAACATTCATAGACTTTCAAAAATTACTACTCTTACACTTCACTGCAGTCAGCATAGACAAGAACACAGCCAGAGAATTTTCTGCTATCTGGGACACTCAGAAACTACTTGGGCTTGCAGTGCTAATAAGAATGAATTCCACGCCCCTTTCTCCTGGTCATCCTTTCCAATAGAGCCACTGAATTTTATCCACTCTGAACAGAACTGTAAAAGCAACGAATTGTCAAGTCTCCAAGTTTGGGAAATAAAGGTATCAAGAATGTGATAATTCAGACATGCAAGATCCGTGAGATACCAGCGTACCTTTCTACTGGCCTCAGCCAATTCATATAAAACAATTAACTGGGAGCAAAGCAAACAGAGACAGTTAACTACACAGCCCAGAAGCCAATGAAGGATCAGGGCAACTGTGAACTGTGTCCATGTATCAATTCCAAGGTTAGATATTAAGCAGATACATAAATAGAGACAAACAGAAACTGATGTGTTACTTCAGAGAACACTGATGACAGAACCACTGAGAACTGTTTGTACTAACATATGCTTAAAATGACATAAAATACAAAGAAGATGATCAAAGAAGAAATAGACTTGTCCAAAAAAGGACAAATATTTGTTCTGCTCTTTGTTTTTAGTGATACTTAACATACACATATTTTTCATTTTCTAGTTGTTTTTTCACCCCTCCTGCAATCTACTTTTCACATTTATAAGCTTAATACCTCTGTTCTTCCTGAAATTCAAAACCCTGCAGTGTCCGAAGTCCCCAGATCTATAGACCAAATTCAGTTCTGGTCAAACACAGTTAGGCTGAGGATCAAAGATGAATTCTCTGTCTTGCTAACAAAGCATGCAGCCCATGAATGATGAACTTCTCTTTCCTCTGGGTTTCTTTCAACACACAAGTTTAGTCCACTCTTTAAGATTTCTGACTTTCAAATAAAATCATCCTTTGAGTTCAGATGATTAGGAGAGCCAAAAGGCATTGTTTTAGTTTTTGCTACATTTAAAACCAGTTTGTTTTCCTTGAACCAGTCTGTCAAAGTCTTTTTGCAGTTCAGGCGTTATGTGAGAAACAGATTTGCCATTAAAATGCACAGTCGTGCCATCTGTATAAAAATGTATAGCACAGTAATGACATAGCCTTGCAAAATCATTAATAAAAAGAAAAAAACAGGAATGACTGACACTACTCAAATCAGGGAGGGGGGAGGATAGAGGGGAGAGACATTGACACCTTTGACTGACAAAGGGGGGAAGAGACAGCCCTGTGAAGAGAAACAGATTGATGCTTCTCCCGGATTCTTTGTCTTCCTGACAGAGTATGGGCAGCAGCACAGGCCACCTACTTGCTGCGCTAACGCCTGCAGCACGTTAGGCCAAAAGCTTTGGTGAAGCTAACTAAGAAAGATTTCCCCTACGTTTTCATTTATTTGGGGCATCCTTGCATGAACTCGTTAATAAATGCCTGCTCAGAGATCCCATTTCACCAGGAGCTGTTCCTCTGCTCCCCTGCACAGGCAAGTGGCCCCACATTCGGTCCCTCTGCAGCTCTCCCCAGCCAGGATGTCACTGGCCCATGCGGCCCCGGGAGCCTCCCGCTGACAAAACACCCGCTTTCAACACCTGATTCTGAACCTTTCTATTGTCTGGGCCAAGCCCTGATGGTGCTGACAGCCCCCCAGCCTCACTGTTTCCTAACAGGATTGCTACCCCTACTTCTCCAGAGTCATCCTGCTCGCACTGGAGCTCTTTGTTTAAATGCTGGCAGGCACCCAGCTCTTTTCACTTCCAGACAGAGGCACCACTATAATGGCCACGTCCTTCAGGTTCCCCCTTACAGAGACTGTACCATGGAGCTGAGGGAACAAGCACCAGCACTTGCAGCAGCAATGCAGAGTTCCTTCAGTGGCCTGGTAAAGGAGCACTGGATGCTGGCAGAGCCCTCATGTTACACCTATTAGATGGGAGTTAGGTTCAGGGTTGACGTGTGTTGGTCCCACCTCACTCTGACAAGCCAGCAGGATACTGTGATTCACAGAGGGAGACGTGCAAGTCTTCCAAAAATATGCCCGGAAGGAAAGAACTGATGAGGGCATCTGAAAAAGATGCACATATGGTTTTTCTGATGGCTAAATAGCAACCAGTTCTCTAGACTTTAACTCAGGTCACACAGGTGAATGTTTTCCTCAGGCTGAAGCCTTCTAAAAATATCATGAAAAAGATTCATTTTTGGCTATGTGGAGTTTAACAAGTGTCCCTTAAGCTTTGTTTACCCATCATCTTGTCAACGTGGCATATGCATCTCTTCGCTATCAACTACGTGCTCCACCCTTTGCGTCTGGCTGAGTGCTGAGAGCCGACTGCAGCCCACAGCCTCTAAACAGTCCTGGGTTGCAGCCCAGGTCTCTTGATGAAGCCAGTAACATGTGCTGAAATTGCAAAAGCATCAAAACAATAAAAGCCATAAGAACATCTTTACAAGGTATCTGCTAGCATTCACCCCAGGGACTTCACTATCATTTGACAGAAAACATTGTAATTGTGGTAGGATTATAGATTACAGTTTTACTCGGACTTCCTAAAGTTAACCTCTACCATTACAGACCTAAATTTGGAGCAGTCCATTGTGCCACTTGGAGGAAAGCCGCTAGTTCAGCACTAGCAACTTCAGTTGTATAAAAAGCACTTTTTTAATGATGATTCCTGTTTCATAAGCATGGCACTATTTTTAGCAATATGAGAAAGTAAAGTATGCCTCCTTTTAAATCTGGCTTTTACTGCACCCTGTAATTTATGGTGATATAATAAGTAATTTGAAAATAAAGATTTGAGACAACATTTTAGCATTAGTGTTTTTAAGACAAAACAAACATTCAAAATAAAACCTAAACCACAGCAATGAAATCTATCATTAAATGCCTACTTTCTGCTAAATTTGTAGCTATGGCAGCTTAAATCTCAAACATTTGTTGTGACCTCTTGCAAAGTAAAAATAATCATATTATTCATTGTGGTTCAAGACCAATATAGGGTATTATTTCATCCTAGCCTTAAATATTCATGGAATTATATAGTGTATCCTTTAAAATTGTATTAATTACTCTTTGTTGAGTCCAAGTGACTGCTGGTTTTCAGAAAGAAATGTATTTGCTTTATTTGTGAAGACTAGCACTTTTTAGGCTCATTTATGCATAATACATCAGATGTGACCTGTTTAATCAATGCCAAAGTTCTTCTGAATTAGTATCTCTGTACGAGTTTCAGACACAAAGGCTTTTGACTGTTGATGGAAAAATTCAGACACACTTTTTCTCTTGTTCGCTGTGTAAAGCTGCTGCTGTACTGTGGTGCCAAGACTCAAAGTTAGACTGCAGTGAATAATACATGCCAGCAGTTCAACCCAGCCCATTAATTCTCTCAGACAGCATTTATGTCTCACCAAATAGCAACTCACATGTCCCCATTTATTGCACTGTCATTCTTGTGAGATAAGGAGAGTCCCCTCTGCATGGGAACCAGCCATGGGTTGGGACGTAGGCATATGGTAGTTCTTCTATCAACACACACAAAAGCCACTTCTCTGCAACAGCTTCTGTTTTCACCCAGAATTAACATCAGTTGGGAATTGCATGACTTGATCATTAAAAGAAAACTTCTCTTACCTCGACTTTAAGGAATTGAAATGTGATACTGTACAGGTTTCCACTACGTAAGACTTCCAACTGCTATGCATTTTCAAGGCTAAGCACCATTGGCTGAACATTAGAAACCTTCTTTGGGCAAAGAAGGGAGTTTGTAGGTAGTGAAGTCTACCAATTTTTTTCCTCCTGAAAAAGTGACGTTTAGAGAAGAAGAAATAGAGGAGATTTTGCCTTAAAGTCTTCATATCTTCCGAGCTTCAAACTCAGACACCTAAGTATTGCTCCCTTCATTCTTCAAATCCATCCCAGGCCTGTACTATGAACCATTCAAGTGCAGTACCGTGTTTGCAGCCATGCATGAAATCCAACTTTATTTTGCATGTGTACCTCAATGGGAGAAGAAGATTTTTGCTGTTAGGAAGACAAACTACTCAATTTTGAGAAGCCTGAAACAGCTGATCATGTATTTTGGAAGGTAGCTAGAGTCTGATCTACTAACCAGATCCAAAACCGGCAAGCACACTAAAGTTTTAGAAGGGGGTCAACAAAACAGAAAACACTTAAAATACCTACCTACACATTGATGCAACCAAATTTTGCACAAGTAGAAGATCACTTTAGGCTCAAAAATAATATTTAGCCATTGAAATCCTTCTCTAAATTCCAAAACGTTATGGGGCTCTTGTCAAACTCAGAGCTGCCAAGGGCTCACCCAATTTGACAGGACAGAGCATCTAGACCTAGAGAACTGGATTCGGATTCTTGTGGCTCTCTCAAGCAGCAAGTGTGAGCTCTACAGCAGAAAACCTAAAGATTGACATTCTCTCTGGGTTTACATCCATACCAGCTTGCTGACTTCTGTGTGGCTTGGCAGGTGCAAACAAGAAGAGAGTTTAGCTCTTGCTCTTTATTTCTTGAGTTCCTAAAGCAGACCAAGAAAAATATGCACATTTAGATAAAGAAGAAACTTTAATAATCTTTGCTCTCTTTTCAACCATTGTGCAAATGACTCACGTAAATAATAAGCTGAAACTTTGCAATAGATAACTGATCTTTAGTATGGCTTTTTGTGCCACACAGAATAAAATTTGTACCCACTTGTAATATTGTCTGATTTTTAATTGATATCACTGATACTGAGTCGGGGTAGTGTTTTCCTGGTGACAATTTTTCCATTATATAAATGTAAATTTGTGAGAACGGTATAACAGAAGTAAAAAGGGCAAAGAAAGAGATAGAAAATCCATGTTAATGGCACCTGGCAACTTCAAGCAAGATAAAACACAAATGTTGTTGTCTGCTCACTTGAATATGAAATTCTCTGCTTGTGATGGTTCCTCTCTGGAGAGCTGAACCCAGAAGGTGGGCAATTTGTGGATGGTAACTTAGGCAAATGCACAATTGGCACTTGCTGCGTTTCTTCTTACCCTTGAGATGAGGTAAATTCATTCTCAAGGGCCAATTAGAGCTTCAAGTTTGCCCCCGCTGAAGCCAAGCTGGTGCTCTCCATCTCCCTGGAAGAGCCATGCTCAAGAAAGAGCAGGTGCAATGAATGGTACACACAGACTGGCACGACTTGCGGAGATGACAATGCCCGAGATTGGCAAGCTGAACAAGGAGCCTCGACGGAGAGAGGAGCAGAAGCAGCAGAGCATTTCTCATTGAGGTAGCTGCACAAAAGTTTATAGGTACCAGACTGAAGTTAACCCAGTGGCAGAGCACCTGTCCTCCCCTTTTCCAGGTATGTTAACATCTCTGGAACATTTAAGGTTTGGAAGCAAGAGGTTAAGAGTCTCTATTCCTTCTGGCTTTTCCCCATCCCTCTTCTTGAAATCTGCAGCACTCTTCATATTTATAGATTTTTTTTCCTTTTACTAAATACAGCCTTTGGGGGGAAAAAAGCTTTTAGAGAAAATGGTAATGAACTTCACCAAAATATGGGTTTCATGGGGAAAATAAATGTTTCCTTTCATAAATCAAAAATCCTATTTAAACTGTCATTGTAGTAGTATTTGTTGAACTGGGAGAAGATACAGAAAATTCTCAAACATATTGATATCATTTAAAAACAAATAGGGTGAACAGACAGGGAACTGATTCATTTTTAACTTTCATAAAAAAACAACTTCAAAAACACTGTAGATGTTCATGAAAATAGATTTTCGTTTACTATGAGCTCTGGAGGCTAAAACCATACTTATTCTCTTTTGAGTCTCACGTAATCTACTAATCCACATTTCAAACAAAAAGAAACAGTAAAATGCATTCATAAACACAAATGCCAGCATGTATGTGTCTGAAAAAAGCTAGTAATTTAAGACTCTTAAGACTCTTAAGCGTTCCCCAAAGAATGTTATTAAAAACTGTTGCAAGGAAAATAATGTTAGTAAACACCTTTATGATGAAATAATTGTGTGGAAGGCACTGTCACATAAGAACGTGGACCTGCAGCCAAGGACAATTGCTCTACTTTGCTTAATTCATTTATGAAACACGAGGTGTCAGTTTTATGTGGTTTGGCTGGGATTGGTGTGGATTTTTTTAAAATCATTCCTACAAGGCTAATGGATTATAATATATTTTGCCAGAGGCTGCATTCCATAACACATATTTTATACAGAGAATGTATGATGTATCCAAGGCTTGCTTTCCCCATGAATCAATGAATCAACAAACGTCCCCCTATTGTGTAAGATACTATTGTTTGGTTGTATTTAAGAAAAGATTATTTGCTCAGAGCATTGTGAAGTTATGGGAGGAGGAGGTGCACTAGCCACGGAATCCTTTTGTGACCATTCATGAAATCAGACAATCAGAAGACCAAAGACTTGCCACGGCACGGACAAGTTCACAGGTCGTCGGTTCAGACCCTGCAGTGCACTTCAAGCCATCTCCCACACAATGCAGTGCAGAACAGGAGCATTTTCAAAGCACAGAGCAGTCTGAAGGATAGAAGAGGCCTTTTCTGCTTTTTTTGGATTAAACTCTGCCTAAGAACATAAACCCTTGAATTAATATTGTTTAATGGCTGCAACATGCTGTACTTGCTTGGGGTGAGTAGGGAGACCCAAAAAGAGGGCTTGTAGCTCTTGTTCAAAATTCCTCATGCTATGCTGTTCTCAAGCCTCAGGGTGCTCTATCACACAAAGCTGAGCCACACATCATGCCAGGCTGCCAGCCCTTCCACTGCTGTGGCACAGATACTGGAAGCTCCTGTGGTACCTGGTTCTGTTCTGAACTTTAAAGGAGGGTTGACGCTCTGGAAACCCGGCAGCCTGCAGGTAAGGGAGCAGTGCCTACGAGGAAATGCACTGTCAAGCATTCATCCAAACACGATCTGTATGTCCACAAGCAAATCACCACAACTGAGACTCCTTCCACAAATGAATTTGGTACCTGCCAGGTCTGTGCATTGGCTCTGATCACGCATTTAATTCACCCTGCAGCTGCCAGTCACACAGGGTACAGATCAAAGTGACCACACACGGAGGCTCAGGAACCCATTTCCCAATGCAGCCTCACCTCTGAAGAAGGCACCTGACATAACCACTCACTTCTACTCTGGCAGCACGCTGCCCCTCCCTCCTTCCAGTGGCCTCTGTCTGCACTTGCTCCCTTAAGACAGCCAAGGGACTGCATTGTCTTGAATGAGACATGCGGGGAAAATACTGCAACAGACCCATCCAGCTACATTTGCTGTAAAGCTTCTTAGCCCTCCCTATTTCAGCACTGCCCTATTTTAGCGTTCAGCTCTTGGCTCAAAGGGAGCAGTGGAAGGAAGTGCAGGTCGTGTGATCTCGTGTGGCAGCGATGCAGAAAACATATCTCTAAATCAACAGTAGCAAGCACAGAATGCCTGCAAAAGGGACCGTTCCATGGCAGCAAGGTGCCCTGCTGCAATAAGTCTCCTGTCTACAGGAGGGCAGACTTTTTGGGGAAGGGAAATACACAGACCTGCAAGCCTGGCCGTGCACAAGGAAACACAGAGTCCTGCTGACCCCAGGGAGCCCCTCCTGCCAGATATGAGCACCCCCTGCTTTTGTACCAGCCAAGCTCAACGTGCATATCAGAGCAGGGAAAAGTACTCCATCCTGGGATAGTCTTTTAAAACTGTAAATCACTTTGCTCTTTCAGAATAATTTCAGTGCTATTGTGTAATACAGAGGGAGAAAAAAAAAACCAAACCAACTTTTCCCCTAAACAGGCTTTCGCACCACCTACAACCCAGGATTAAACTTCAGAGGCAGTTACACAAAGAAAAGGATTTCTGTAAAGAAATCAATCAATCATTCGTCAAGTGTGGGTTCAGCACCTCTGAAAACCAGGCCGTTTCTCAGGTACATGAAGATATGAGATCTTTATTTAAACCACCCTCAAACTGTTTCACTCAAGTCTCAGAAAACTGTGACCTAAATACCTTAAAAGAGCTCAGATTTCAATACTAGCCTCTCTGGGGCTGAGACTACCACTCCTCAGCATCGCCAACTCACCTTTCCTTACAAAGTCCGTGTGAAAAGGGAGAAACCACCATCCCTGCATGAGCCAGTCAGCTTTCACTGCATCAACTGCACCAGGGGCTATGGGGGTTGCTGTTACTTACAGCCATTTTACAGCTCAGATACTGGAAGTTACAGCTTTCAGAAATCTGAGCACTCAGAAAGAGAGCCTTTGACATACTACCCTCTCCCTCACTTTCATTAACCTTCTCCTTTTTTTACACACTTTAAAGCCCTTTGTTACAATTAACTGTCTATAACAAAGTGATCCAAAGTAAGGCTGGTATTTATAAACTTTTAGGACTTCACTGTTTTATAGGCACCGTCAGAGCTCCTGAACAGTCAGATCGCACTTTTATCTATATTTTGTTAATTTTTTATTATATGTACACAGGCAGAGTAGGCAGGACTGACCCATCAACGCCTGCAGTACATTGAGTAACTGAAGATAATATTACCTTACCTGGAATGACTTCAGTCCTTTGTAATAAAGACATTCAAACTCTTAAACGCTTAATGGTACACAGAGGCCAACAATTCATGGAAATAATTTTACAGTTCAGACCAAAGGATCAAATAAAAGTATTTCACCAATTTCAATATATGTTATTTAGAAGTCTCTGCTGCATCAGATCGTCCCAAAGCAGAGAGAGAGAGAGTTATAAACCGAGGGGTGACACTTGTGCCATCGTAGGCACTTCGGAATAGTGTAGCTCCAGCTCCCGGAGCTACATAGTGTCAGGCCAGGCCAGGAGCCCGAGCATGGGAAGCAGCATCAGGCTGCTGCCAGTGAGGGGAAGGTGCTCTGCAGCTGCCCTTGCAGGGTTTGCCCCCATTTGCCCAACAGTGCAAAGGAACTGCGAGCCGGATGCAAAAGCAGCTCTGGAAAACACCTGCAAGTCCTCTCCCCATGGAAGCACAGCCCCTTCAGGTGGCTCATCTGCTCTCCCAGCAACAACCAGCTTCTGTATGTGAATTCTGCCTCAAACCTCCATGCAAACACACGTGGGAAAGCTCACACTGAGGGAGGGCACTGTCCTGCCCTCCGGCCCTTTACCTGTTGTTTGACTGGGGGCTGCATCCAGGAGAGACAGCCTTTCAGCAGGTACTTGAGCTGCCCAACATCAGACAGGTCTGAGCAGATGGTGATTTGCTCTGCTTCATCCCCGAGCAGAAAAAACATTTTTATTATCAGGCACGAAGCGTTTGGAGGCTCAATATCTGCTGCTCTTTGCTCAGGGCTGCTGACAGAGGTATCACTGGAGGGCTGTTTTACCACCTTCATATTTATTTACATTTGTGTCTCAAGAAGAGTGGCAATTTGCCAGATTTGAAAGTGCTTAATCAGATCTGATGGGCAGATTAATTAGTGCAGGTCACAGCACTAGTTTCCTTCCAGAAACATTACCATTTTAATTTATTTTTTTGTCAAGGTAAAGCAGGAGGAGGTCAATGCCACCAGCATGTTTTACATTTTGCTAGTTTAAGTCTTCATGGGTTTATTTCATTTCCTCTGAGTAAATGAACTTTGCTTTTATTTCTGCCATGACAGTATGCTCCAAATAAAATCATGCAGGCACACACAAGGACTGGAATGCAGACAGACAAAAATCTTATTTATCTCCCCCTTCCATCCATACTGCTCATAGTGATACTGTTCTCCTCCCTCTCTCCCCCTGCCATGGTTACTGCCCCTCCAGTATGACCTTGGTATCTTTCCATCTTTGAAAAAAGGTGTTTTGGGGTATGGAGCGTTTTCATTACACATACATATAAACACACACACATTTATACAGACATATTTTTATATACACATAAATATATAAGTCTGGAGAGAAGAAGGCAGACACTTTATTTGGCTAAACATTATATCAGATTGAGCAATTATAAACTCAGCTGGATTATTCTTAATTTTCACCGACCTAACCGAAATTTGAATGTGGCCAATTATGTACAGACTGACAAACCAGAGAACATAGAGATTAATTTTTTATGGCTACAGAACCATTTGCACTCCATAACCTTGGGAGTGACACACTGCTGATAATCAGGGACACACATTGTTGTCATGCCATCATGATAAACGTGAAAGGACCTTTTGCATTCTGTCATGCCGCAGAGGGCAGCAGTAGCATATGGAGAGCCAAACCTCCCCAGGACACCACTGGGACCATGTTACTTTTTGGACAAATGAGAAAGTATTTCCCCCATTTTTCCCTTTACAAAAAGGTGTTATTTTGGACTTCCAAGGGCAAAGGAGGGTCCAAATAGTAGAGGAATCAGGCACTGTCACAGCTTCAGGGCTCCAGCACCAAGCCCAAGAAAAGTTCTCACCACCTAGCACGGTGTTGCAGAGGACAGGACTTGGCCCTGGTCGTTTCCCTAGTACAGAGTATACAGAGCACTGCCACACATAAAACATTCCTTCACAGCTTCTGGAGACTTATTAGCAGCCAACAGGCTGAAGACACCTCCACACAACCAATCAAGATACCGTGAGGTAAGCAGATCCAGCAGCTTCCTGTGAAGATTTTCTAACTTTCTCCATTCTAACTTTTTTTAACTAGGCTTATGTTCCTATCCTCTGGCACTCAGATTTATCACAGCACTGGGGGGAGAGAGGTATCTCCAACACTGTCAAGTATCCAAGCCCATGCGTCCGCACAGGGGTTTGCAGGTAGATGTCACCCACATTATCCTGCACTCAACCTTCTAGAAGTTGCCCTGCAGTGAGGGGAAAAAAAAAAACATTTACAAGCTCTTGCCCAGTGAAGAGAGAGAGAGTGGATAGGATACAAAGTAATACAATTAGGCTGTTTAGGAAGCACATAAATGGACTGAGTTTCTTTCCTTTTCTATTTTTTTTTTTTTTAAATGTATCCTCACTCTCACACACAAGTCCTGAGAAAGAGGATGGGAAAAAAAGGCTTCCACAAAAAGAATGACCGTAGCTCTAAAGCCAAACCCCTATTCAATAAAACAAGCAGAGAATGTGTTTTTACATTTCCCTGTTTACTCTGACTCATTTTAATAAGTAAGTTGAAGATGATAATTTTTATGCCCATTTATGACCACGTTTCCAATACACGTGGCAGCCTATAAAACCTACCACTGCTGCACCCCGCCCAGGGCTGTGCTCCAGCTTCCCATGCCTTCTGCGATTGCTGTAATGAGGCACTGCACTGCCGCTGCAGGTCAGGCTGTGTCAATGTTTCCATTCAAACCCCGCTCTGGATGGGTGTCCTAGAGCATGGCTTTGGATTTAACTGGGCTTTGTTTCACACGCTGGGGCAAATTCACTTCCCTCCACGTTATTAAAGGAAACAAAAACATATTGCCTGATTTTGATTAAATGAAGATGAAGGAGTAGAGAGGGAGAAGCCCTGCCTTTTGTTTGAATATATATTTGTCTTTAATTATCTCCAAGGATCCCACTGCAGTGGGACAGGTGGTTACAAGATGGTAGCTTTTCTCCAGCAACATCCCTCATGCATGTTCAGTTTCCCACTGCTAAAGCGGACGGCACAGTTTTTTCCAGGGCCAGTTCCCCTTTTTGCAACTGTAATTTATAACCACAAAACTTGCACCTGTAATTTTAAACCCACGTTTGAACTGTGGGCAGAAGTCAAGTAACCTCTGTCTGTCACTGCCTTTGTGTGCAGCCAAGTCACAGAACAGGCCGCCACATCCTCTCAACAGAGGGAAAAAATACGGCAGTTACAGCTGGCAAGATGTGCCCTGCCCCATACAAAGGAAAGCAAGTTCTCAGCTATTTTCAGTGACAGTGAAGTTTCTTAGTTCTCTGGTTAGGAGGGAAACCTTCCAAGAAGGGATGTAAGGACAGACTGCTGGCTCAAGCCGCTGGAATGCTCCAACAATAGTGAGGAGAGATTTAAGATGCTGCCTTTAATCAAAAGGGAGTGTTTAGGCTGCAGCTTAATGGTGACAATGTCAATGTCAACATTGTTAACAGTTTCACTGCTGATCTGATTAGCAGGAAAACCCAGCTAGTCCAGGGCTGTGGGCAATTTGAGTACTTTCCCACCCCTTCACACCCACTCCATCACTTGACTCTAACTTAAAAGAACTGTTAACTTTTATATAAGCCAGATATTTCATAGGCTCATTCCTTCCCCTGGAATGGCAGCAGCTGTTATGTATTTATTTTCAAATAATAAAAAAAAAATAGCTTAAGCAGTCACATCCATATTAAGTTTTTCTGGGCAGGGCCCATCTTTATGTTCAGTGCTTGTACAGCATCTAATTCAATCTGGAAAATAATAATAAGTAACAACTGTGTAAAAGATTGCTGTAGCATGAACTACACAATGGTCTACTTAAGATGAGCCTAAATACATTTCCAGTCCCAAGCACTGGCTTCTTACCGCTATGTGAGCATACCCCATGGCTCCTTGTCACTGTTACAGATCTGACTCCACAAGGCATAATCTTACCTGAATTTTTATTTAAAGAATGAATAAATCCATTCCTGGCACGAGCCATACTTACAGACCAGGCTTCTGCCTACCAGAAGCTGCTCTTTACCTTTAGCAGGCCAAGCTGCCATTTTGAAATTCACTCTCCACAAACACATCCCTCCAACTTTCTAAATCAACAGTTGGGGTTATATAGCTACGTTACACTGGACAAACCTTGCATGTCAAAGAGATCACTGTAACAGAGTTTTGGAAGCTGGGTCTCTGCCTCAGCTGTCAGAAGAAGCTGGGCTTGCAGTTTAGCAAATAGTTTTTTTGTAGTCCACATCAAATCTAACTAGCATTTTTATTTTGACCACCATGAAATAAGGCAAGAACAGCCCTTCTGACTGATGTCTTGCACAGGACAAACCATTTTCCTGCTTCAGGGTCCATGGTTTTGGTTTTCATTGTTCTATGATAGCAATTCCCACTGACTTCAGCACAAATCATGCATGAAAACAGAAGAATTAATCCCAAGAAGCAGTATTTTAAAGGCTACATTTTATTTTGGAGGCAATTCCTTGGTAGAAGAAAATCACTGGTGTCTGATCAACAAGTGAAGTGCCTTAAATGCTTCAAGACATCATACAGACGTATGATAAATAAGTATGATAAATAAGTTGAAAATTAAAAATCAAAGTACATGTCAGTACTTCACAGAAAAAAACCTTTACGAGGATGTTACAAACTTCAGTCCAGAAAACATAGTGGAGATCAGCAACTACAGCCTCCTGTTCCATCAGCTGTTCTCTATTTTGCTATTACAAGGGGTTCTCCAACATCTCCACCTGCTGTTGGCTGTTTGGTTGATCCCAAACCAGAAATTATTTTAGTACTCTGGGCATGTGGACATTAACTGAACACCTGGTACTGCTTTCAGAGTACACAGAATCAGCAACTAGTTAAAAAGTCAAATGAAAGTAAACCAGGTCTCCAAAAGCTCCAGGTATATCCTACTCCAACCCAGAACTGTAAAGCTGTGCAGTCCTCATGCCAGGCAATAACCTGGCACGATTAGTAGTTGTGATCTCTCAGTTGATGAATATAGATTTTAAAGATCTATTAGCTTAGTATTCACTGGGGGTTTATTGCTTGATCCCATCCTTCCCTTCATTTTTTGCCCTGAAGCAACCAAATTTGTCTCATTTGCATGCCTCTGTGTCTCAGAAAACACTTCTGAATCCTACACAGAAAAGATGGCAAAGATTTTAAAGAGGGGGAGGGAAACGCCCAAAAGAAGACAACAACCATACCTGCTCAGACCACAAATCTAAGGGTGACCTCATAGCTGTAGGACTCTCACCTCACATGAAATCTTCCATGTGTAACTAATCTCCAAAGAAGTTTTCTGAAAACCTTAGCAACTAGACAGACTTCCCTTAATAACTGTCTTGGAACCAAGAGCTTCATTCCAGAACCAAATGAGTCAAAAAAAGGCAACCATCAGCACAGCCAGGCTTCCAGGAGAGGCAACCATCCCCAGTTCATTGCTGTGGATGATGCCTCAGTTTACCAGCGTGCCTTGGGTCACAGGATTAATCACCCTAATGCACAGCACACTGCTACATATCTAAGTATTCTTTTGCCAGAGTGGCTTTGCCTTGTGAGCAAAGGCCAAAGGACACATCGAAAATGTCATGGCTTCTCTAGAGCAGATATGCCCCTTCTTTTTCTGCTGCTGACAAATTGCATTAGCAAGGCTGGCATTGCCTGAGTTGAGAACACCAGCCAAAACCTCTACGTCCAGTAGCTTTAAGGTTACCCCACTTCTTCCCACAATACTTTGCCATACCCTGTGTCAAGGAAGAAAGTGGCATCCCTGCAAACCTTCCAGGTACTGGCAGCCACAGGCTACAAAGCATTTCAAGAACAAGAGGGTAAAAATCTCCCAACATAAGCCCTTCGTGGATGTATGATGTCCCTCTGCACCTCTGTCTCAGCGCCAGTCCTATACTGAGGTGGAGCACTAGCTCCTGCAGTCCCAGTACCACAGCTCCTCTGTGCAACAGCTCAAGGGTTTGGAGGACGCTCTTTTCCTCAACAATTTCATAGCAGGAATTAGGTAACAGTCATCAGCATACCATAGTCATGAGAGTTTCTTCAATACAGCCAACACCGACCATCTGACAATACAGACAGTTGAAATGTTTGCTCTGGTCCACTAATGTCAGAACAGAATGATGATTGTGATTTAGCAAGGAACCTGGATTTGACTGGTTTTATCAAACTAATAGATTCACTTGTACAACTCGAAAAAATTCATCCTATATCCCAAGAAAAACAGCACATTTAGAAGGAGCCTCTATTATCATCAAAAAAAGCAAATTGATGCAGGAAAGGGCTGAGGCTGTGCCATGAGTTAGTCTGGAGCCACTGCAGGCCCTTCAGCATCCATTGCAGCAGGTACCCCATAAAAAAGACTGTAACGGAAAACTGTAATAATTACGGAAGACAAGGACAGTTTCCACTGGTGTTAGAAAGCCCGTGTCCATTATCCATGTTACACTAACAGATACAGGAGGTGAACTCAAGAAAACCTGCCTACCAAGCAACTTGGACAAACTTACCATGTTCCACGTGCACGGGACATTAATTTAATAGGTAATAAACTACAGTAAATTAAATACATAGTTTTCTTATTACTAGGGTTGCACTAAAGCATCACCCTCCCCATCACTATCAGCACTAGGGCATCTATCATTATTTAGTAGTAGCACAGCCCACCTCAGTGAAAAGGCAAACAGAAGCCAAAGGTACATCTCTCATTTAATGGGAAGACTTAGTGCTGTGGGAGGAATAGGACACTTGAGGTGCAGAAGTGATTAGACTGCCAATAAGGTACCAGTGGGGATGGAAACAACACTGGTAGGCAGGCACTGCTCCCACTGGCAACGGATGCTGTTTATGGAGTGAAGCTTCCTCTCAGGGAGTTCTGATAAACTGGTTTTCCACTGGGAAATGGGATGAGAGAATTTGCTCATCTTAAATACAATGAATAGTCATTAAATGGCGCAATTGTTTCTGGTGACCTAGACCAGACTGAAACCAGTGTCCTGTAAACAAACTGATCTGTGCCACTTCACCAACCCCCAGAAATATCAATCATTCCTTAAAAAGATATCACAAAATAAGGAGGAATTTAAGTGACATATTAGTGAGAAATGGACAGCACAGCAGTTCAGACATTAGATGGAACAAGACAATACAGACACTCAGGCTTTTCCAAATAGCTCTGCAAATGAAATTAATTTTTACCTAGGGTACATTTGCGATGAATTTGAGCAGCCACTTGCTGTTCTGCCTCGTTTGACTGCAATGTTCAACCAGACATACAAATCTGCCCAGGGACTACAGTGAACTGCCTCCATACCTGTGATCTTCCAGAGGACCAGGTAGAAAACACACACACACACACCGAGTCACACACAGAGGTTCTGTGCATTGTAATGAAGATCAAGGACACTCTGATTACAGCAGCAAAGTGATAGCGAACATCTGTTAATGCTAGAGAAGGTACTTCAAAGAATGAGGACAGCTGGACTTCACATAAAATGAAATCACTAAGTGCTTATGCATGAGGCTGCAAGTGGAGCACACGGGCTCCCAATAGCTGGACCAGAAATGGATCCACCCTGCCATGGGCAAGGTGACTCCACAGGGAGAGTGGCACAAGCCCTTCTCACATCAGGCCTGCAAACCCCCAGCTGCTCTGCTCTACCCAGGGGAGCACTCCCTGGGGCATCAGAGCCCACCTGGACAGCGTTTAAATTTTCTGTGGTATATACTTGGTGCCCTCCCCTCCTTCTTCCCCAGCCATGAAAAATTGTTCAGCCTGGGGATCAGCTGCATTTCTGTACTTGACACTGTATATAGCTGGAAACTGGAATTCACACCTTCCTCTATGCCCTTGCAAGCCTGAAAAAGATCTGGATTTTCTGATAGATTAAAAACTATTTTCACTTCAGCATAGCACTAATGAAATCATTCATAACTATATTGCTAAATCCTTTTCTTTCAGAAATATAGGGGGAAAAAAACCAAAAACCCTAAGGCAGACCAGACCTCAACATTTACATTTCATAAAAAAATCCAATCTGATTTTGGAATTTGGCTTTGTTGTCAGTCAGAAAATAAAATATAAAAATAAAAACAATTTCTGTGTCTAACATTGCTGTTGATGATGTTTTCAAAATATTTTGTCTCAGAAGGGGCAAAACAAATACCAAATTTTCAGTGTTTCCCGTAAAGTAAATCTAAACTCTATGTGCTTTTATGAGTCAACCTTATTGAGGATGAACAGGTAGAGGAAGGGAGTTGTGAGATGAAAAAACGGTGTCGGGAATTGCAAAAAACATTGGAAATCAGACAAAATTACTCAGAATTAAACACCCCCATTTAACTCTACTTTTTCTAGCAACTTTAGATCAAACATTTAATCAAGTGACAATTTCACACTGAAAAGAAATGGCTTTGTCAAAATCACTTTTTTGAGTTTTCTAAACAATTCTCTGAAAGCCTGTTATTTTGACGTTGTCAAAACAAAATTGTTTTCTCAAGCATGGGAGAAAAATTAAAAAAAAACAAAAAAAAACCCCAGCATTTTTCCACCTCACAAATACCAACAATTTACCTGCTTTCATGAAATGTTTTGATTTCAATGAAAATACACTACAGATAAATGTAGGCCACCTTTAGTTGAAACTCTAAAATGTGCTGTTTGTGTATACTACCCAACTAGAACAGTGCAGCCAGTTCCACCCCAGCCATCCTTCCTAACACACTGTGGAAGCAAGTGTAACACTGCACAACTGAGCTCGTTATCCAGCTTCTCCAGGGCTGCTCACAGCACTGCTGTTGAGGCCAGCGGTTACTCGTGCACAAAACAGTGCTGGTTTCTCTAAAGTCTTCCCCTTTTGTCTTCTTAAATATTCAGCCTTGGAGGGGGGGGTATGTGGAATATCTCATCATCCTCATGGCCGGGCTTCGCAAACGAAGATTAGGGAAGGACTCTCCCCACGCTTGCTACAAGCGCATTGATGGCTAAGGAGGCCAATGCGAGACAGACAAGTCTGGCTGCAAAAGGCACAGCAGAAAGTCTCCTTTGGTGGTACTGGCAAGACTCTTTCTGCATTGCCTTTTCTCCTCAGAAATGATTCTGCGAGTGATCTCAAAAGAGGCAGCAGCATTATAGATGGTGCGTCTCCAGGCCTCCCGATTGGAGGCCAGAGTAGACCAATGATGGTGATCAATATGGCCGAGGCTGAGATGTTGTTTCAGGGAGTCCTTGTATCTCCTCTTCGAGGCTCCTCTCTTGCAGCAGCCAGTGGCGAGTTCGCCATAGAGCACAATCTTGGGGAGGTGGTAGTCCTCCATCCTGGAGACGTGCCCTGCCCAACGCAGCTGTGTTCTCAGCAGCATGGCCTCAATGCTCGTGACAGCAGCCTGTTCCAGAACAGACACATTGGTCACTTCGTCAGTCCAGTGGATGTTTAGGATTGAGTGGAGGCAACGTTGATGGAAGTGTTCTAAGAGTCTCAAGTGGTGGCGGTAGATGACCCATGATTCGGACCCATACAAAAGAGTAGACAAAACAACGGCTCTGTAAACACTAATCTTTGTGCTTTTCTTCAGGTGTTTGCTACACCAAACTCTTTTACAGAGTTTCCTGAAAGCTCAATATGCCTTTGCTAGCCTGTTGTCTATCTCTTTGTGAATTTTACCATCCGAGGAGATGATGCTTCCCAAGTAAGTAAACTGCTGTCGATCCTTATTCCGCAGAAGATACAATGCTTTTTTATTTAAGCCATTTTTTTTTTGTCAAACTGCAAGATCTTTTGTACGTGGCAGTTCCGTACACGCTCAAATACAGAAAAAAGTTGAAGTGGACACACTATGAGGGGAGAAGGAAAAAGAATTACATGTACTGAAAATAAGCCACCGATAAGAAGCCCGGAGCACTTGAAATTTTAAAGCAGGATGGAGTCAGATGGAAAAAAAAAAAAAAAAAGAAAAAAAAAACTGGCAAAGTTTATTCTGCAAAAGGGCAACCCCCAGCATTCTTGCTGAGGCTGTCAGCGCTCCCTGGCCTGTGCACTCCGGCACAGCCGGCAGCTTGGGCTGGAGCGCGTGGCTGAGCCGCGGTGTTTGCCAGGAAGTTGCAGGGAGCTACGCTGCTACGCAGAGCCTTCCCTCACACCGAGATACAGCTACAGGGACGTGCTACAAACTGATCTATGAAGCCTTTTGTCTGGTTGCTCTCCTTCAGAGCAACTGCGGCTGCCTCCTCATTCCAGCTCAGGAGCTTGAAGTGATTATAACTTCCTCTAGAAACTTAACTCTCTGACTTTCTGATTTTTAACACCCAAATGGAACACAAATTCATATTATAAGAGTAGCAGAGATTAAATAAGGCAGAATTCATTAATGTGCCAAAAATATGTGCCAATGTGTCTCCAACTAGTTAAAAGACAAATACACAGATTGATTTTTTTTTTCCTCCCAGTACATCCCACATTGCCTATTTCCTAAAACCTTCTGTCAAATGCATAATCGACTGCTATGTCTTCAAAAATAGCACTTTTTATAATCATTCATCTAGATATTTGGGAGTAGATGTTGCACTGTCTGTCATGCCCATGAAAGACTGGGGCATGGAAAGCATGGGCATCTCCGCTGACAGCCTGGGCAGGCACCTTGTGCTATCACACCCTGAGTGGGACAAGGCAGCAGGTGGGAAAAGCCTGCTGAGGGGACATGGCAGAAAGGGCAGTGCAAGGCTGCCTAAGGCTGTGCTGGCTGCAGAGTGGGCATCTGCAGCCTCTAGTTCCCCACTTCTTGGCAGGTGGGGAACCAAGTCACACATGTCTTCTCAGGTCTATGCACCTATAAGCAATTCCCCAGAAGCCCTGGAGGGTGGCAGGGCAGATACAAAGGAAAAGCACCCCACATAAAATGACTCGTTTCCCAGAGGAAAAACCAAACAGAAGCAACTTTTCTTTATAGCTGCCAAAAGAGCATACTAACTTTCCTGCCGAATATTTTAACACACTATTTCACAAATCCAGTCAGGTTGTCATTACCAGACAAGGTTTCTCTGAATTGACAATCAGTACAGTACTATCTGTCTTATAGCCAGTAAAACAATCCCATCTCTAAGGAAAAAACAGTTTTCAATTTTGCGCAGCAAAAAAAACAACCCACACTAGCCTGTTTTACTTGCGAGTTCAGTAAAACAGAAATTCCCCCTGCGCAAGGGGAGCCATATGAAGGCAGATCTAGAACAGGACCTCCCAGAGCTGTTTTTACAGCACTTGGCCAAGCCTAGTCTTGTCCTCCCCTGGGTACCACTGCTTCCCAAAACTATCACCGCAGGTTATCACTGAGATGGCAGACTCTGCTGATGCCTAAGATGAGAGGTGACTTCCTACTCTGCTCTGTTGCACAGCATCCCCTCGCTTTCTGGCAAGAAGACCTGACTGACTCCAGCTCTTCAGAGAAGACACACTTCTGGACTGTGTGTTTTTATGCAAAGCTGGCAAAGCTGTGTTTAACAACTACCTACAAAGCAGAAGGGCCAGAAACGCAGAGAGACAACCCCAAGTAAGGTGAGCAGGAAACTCCTCCTCGTACAGTAGCTAGCAACCAGCAGTGATTTCTCTTCTGTAGTGCTGCAAGAATTCACTGTAGATTTTATACTGCTACCTCGAGGGAGCTGCTTATTGTATCTCATTTTCATTTTTACATTGAAAATGTGGATTGTAAAATTTACTGCATCGTACGTGGAGTTTAAACTCCCAGCCATTAGACTCTTACAACTCTACTAATGCCACTTTTACAGGCATTGGCCACAATCCTAGTTTACCATTTCATCAAAGAAACAGATGCAGCTCCCATAGTGACCAAGATTTGTGATTTAAATAAACAGGGCTTGGGAAATCTCCCAATGAGTTTTCTTCTCAAAAAAAAAAAAAAAAAAAAAAAGAAAAAAAAAAAAAGGAACAACAGTTAACAAAAAGAGATCTTTCCAAAAACGATTGGTAGGAACAATGTTGCTAAAGCGTAAATTACAAGGTGGTAGGAAGTAGAAAAAAATGGTTCCCACATGTTTTTAAGCAGCATCAAAGAAACACTTAGCTGAAAACAAAATAAATACATTGAAGGACAGAAAGAGGACCTCATGATTTCTTGAGTTTGGCTTAGTAACACTGAGAGCAACTATAGAGCACTATTAAGGAGGTTTTGCATGTCTATGCTCAGAGATGAGGGCAAAATAATCACGACCCAGGGTCTGTTGCTCCTTTGGCACAGGACAGGTTGGTTTAATCCCTTTCCAAGCTGTAATCAGGCTAAGCCAGCTGGGGTCTGTCCACTTGCCTCTTGACTTCACCCTGCTCACCTGCTGTTGGACACATGAGAAAAAGGAGACATGTCAACACACGCCAGCCTTCCTTTGCTGGAGCTGGCTGCAAGGATCGCTGCAGGCCCTGCCTTGAGGTGCAGAGAATAGCCACCAAAAATGTCTCTTTTGGCAGCATTTTACTGCAAAAGGGGAGATGTGAAATGAGTTTCAGAGGCAGACATGTTACCATGGTCCAGCTTTGTGTTCTGGCCCTCCCAGGGTCCACACCAAGCTTTCCCTGCAAATCCTCATCCCTTAAGCACCAAGGTCCTTTCCATTCCCACAGTGCTTCCTCTGTGCCCAGTGTCCCACTGTCAGTGATGGGGAAAGGGAACCTCTCCTGGTTTCCTTATATTTGGAGGCATTTCTGTTTATTCTTCTCTCCTAAGTAGCCGCCCTGCCATCAGCTAGGATTGACTGTCTGGGGGAATGGGCAGGCAGTATTAGTGAGCTCTAGACTGCGAATCCCCCTATCTCTAGAGACGGTGAAAGGGAGAAATTTGTTTCAAGGAGAAATTCTAAAGCACATAAGAGAGCATATTTGAATCACCAAATCCATCAAAATAGATAGAAGGATAAGTTGTCAGATCTAACAGCGAAGATGAAAATGTCTCACAAGTTAGCTTTACAGGCAGGAAGAGCGCAGAGGTGCCAAGAGATAATTAAGCTTACTTGATCTTTAAATGAATGAGTGTAGGAAGTAAGACCATGAGCATACTCTTGAAAACCATATAGGCATATACTGTTAAGTGATGCCATATAACCCCGCACGGCCCTAAAATGCAAATACTGTCATCAGAAAAGAGCAGAAGCTAGTGCCACTCTGGAGCTCAACTCCACTTCCACTGTGAACGAACAGGCCTGAACCACGCTCCCTGCAGCACCCCTGCCTAAGGAAAAGAGCAATGAAGCAGCCTGCAGGCTCCTTAAAGAATAGATAAAGAAAGGACAAGAACAAATGTTTGGGCAACATCAAAGCCCAAGGCACAGCTTCAGCTCCAAATGACACGTCCAATCAGGCAGCTGTGGCCAAGGTGGAGCAGGGGGAGCTCAGTATGGCCACCACTTTCCAGGCAGCCAAATGTGGGCAAGCACACTCATTTTCTATTAGGGCTGCAGCCACACAAAATCTAATTACATTCTGCATCCAGGACCACATTGCAAGCTACATTTCCAGACCATGGACCTCCGTCCTCCCTCCTCTGTGCCCATTTACCAGAGCAGGGCTTACCCAATTCTTTAATTTTTATTATATTGGTTGTTCTTGTTGTGCCCCACTCCTCCCCAGTTAAAAATAATAATTTAAGCAAGGTTTATTTAAATAGAGACATTTTTGCTTCATAGAGTACAGGTATGAAAGGGGAGCTCTGAAAGGGCTAGAAGATTCAATGCCACTAGAAGATTTTGCCTTCTGACCAGGGGCAGCAGAGGCTGTTGCATTTAATTGCTGGACTGATCCTTGCAAGTGCCCCAGCAGTGAGTGCCTCTGCCCCAGTGAGACAATGTACTTCACTTGGAGCTGTATCTGGTAAAGGGAAGCGTTATGGGTGGCCTGCCATTGCAATCTGCCAACAAGGAGAGCACGACACTCCCAGGTTTACTTAGATGCATCTGAATGTTGTTCTGGGCCTCTTTCTTTCACTGGAAACACTGCAAAAGTCTTTTTTATTTTACTTATTCTATTTCCCTTCTCTAGTTAATCTGTTCAATAGAAAATATTGACATTCCCTAAAATAACACCTGATATGGTCACATGCAAATATGGCCTGTAAGCAGATCACTTCCTCAGATTTGCTTAACTTCTCAGTTGATCATTTAGACTCAGGGGTCTGAGATTGCTCCCTCCCATAGGAGGAACCCACTGGCCTTGGCAGAAGTCTGTGCCACCGCCAGGCTACTGGCAAGCAGAGGCAATTGCAGGATCAGCCTGTTGGGGCTGCAACTCCCTTTCCCTTGCACACAAGTAAGTGATGCGAAAAGAGCTGAACATCTTTTCCTTCATCCTTACAACAGAGTTCTACATCCAATCACTGGCACAGCCACTTCCTTCCCAGGAGGATTTTGGCAGAAAGAGCATAACCTCTCAACCTGGCCACCCCGGGCTCGGTTTGGACAGTCTCATAGGCTTCTCCTGATTGAATCATGCTGCCTCACACCTCAGCATTGAATCATGCATTGAAGCATTGAATCATGCTTCTCATTGAATCATGTTCTCCTGATTGAATCATGCTGCCTCACACCTCAGCTAGAGAACAACAGGCTCCTGTGGGGAACACCACTACCAACTGTGTTTCTCTAGCCACCAAGCACAGCACAGCCTTTTGGCTCCCCTCAGAGTTGACCTGGAAGCATTTTACCTTGCCTGTAGGCAGAAATGAAGGGTAACACTATGCAGCTACAGGAAAGAGTGATAAAAATGAATAAGCCACTGTTTCCACCACTGTTACTTTCTCTGGAGCTGCACCAGCACTAGAACAAAGATGAAAAATTGTCCAAGTTTTAAACAAAAGCCTGAGAAGCAACTGGGGCCAGCAGTCCAGGAGTAGCTGCCAGTGGAGGAAAATGCTTGGCTTGGGGTCTAGAGTTGTGACCCCGCAGTTAAGGTGAGCTCATGATGCACCACAAGGCCACTGCTCCTCTGCATACTGGGCAGCAGAGAAGACATCACCATGAGAGGGAAACACATGAAGAAGAGAGAAGATGCCTTGTGCTGAGAGAAGAGAGACTTGAGCCTCAGAGGATGAGAGAGGTCTTTCTGCCAATCCTTCATTGTCCATTTCCCAGCTGAAACTGGGAATCCACTTTCAACAGCCAGCACACGAGCAACCTATCGCTGTGTTCAAAGCCCTTCCTTCCTAAGGGTAAGAGACACACAGCAGAAAGGCAGGGGGTCTCTGCCCCAGCAAGGGCTGCTCCAGGCCTGGCCCACCCATCCCAGCAGCACCAGGCTTCATCTCCTGCCCAGTGAGTGCAGGGAGCAGTGACCCCACTCCGGTGCACTCTGAGGTAGGTCCTGTCAATTCTCAGTGCTTACAAGGCTGCACTTCAAACCAGTTGCAAAGAATATGTTTCATGAGAGACGTCAGAAGGGCTGTGATTACACTCCTGCCTTCAGGACACTGTCAGATTCTTATTCGAAAAGTTAATAAACGGGCTTTTAGTATCTGCCTTGTCTTTGAAAGATGGGAGAGAGAAAGTAAACCATCAAAGAATAGGAGGGGGTTTTCTCTCATCAAAATTAACAACAGCAGTAAAGCATTTCAACAATTTCACCTAAAAAAAATTCCTGGTTTTCCCTCCCTTCTGCTTTGGGCAAAAAATATTTTCATGGGAAATTGTTGAGTTTACAAAAACATTGCAAAAAAAGTGCAAACATGTTGATACTCAGGTTGATCCTGGCAGACTGCTGGTGTGATATTCTGGGTGTTCCCAGCCCCTCTTCCTAACCAGTATCTGCTGTGTCCCCGAATCACTATGTTTTGTCCATTGATGTCTCTCCACAGATCTCACCTTTGGTGTCTTTTGGATCCTCTGATTCACACCACTGCTCCTACCTCTTTCTTTGCTGACACTGTCCATGTAATAGACATTCTGAGGAGAAGGCAGAGACACATTCAACTGCAGAAGATAAGGCTGCCCCTTGCCTGCAAAAGTAATTTGACAGATTTTGACCTTTCCTGTGCTGTCAAAACCAGCATGCCTTGATTATGGCAACAATCCTGAGCCCCAGGAGCCAAAAAAACCAGAAGCAGTTTCTACTTCTGGTATGTGATGCTGGGTGGACTGACAGAACTTATCCAAAGGTGGAAGAAGCCCCTCTGTTTCCACCCAGATAATTTTTTTTCTGCATAGTTGGTGTTTCTATTGCTTTGCTTTGGGTTTGTTTGGCTGGGTGGGGCTTATTTTGGTAGGTTTTTTTGGGTTTGTTTGGTTTGTTCCCCCCTGCCCCCCTTAAACACCCTGGTGTACTTCTATTCGATGCAGGAAAACAAGCCCCTAACACTGTTGAATCACTAAGCACAATGTCAAACACGCTCATTCATATGCCCGCGTCCTCCACTAAGTGAGCCATTAAGGGGTCATCCAAGGTGCCGGAATGTGTGTTTAAGGCAAATGGCAAGGAACGTGAAAGCCTCTCACCCCTGTACACCAGGCAGCTCAGAGAATTTCCCTCCAGCAACACCTCTCGCCACTGGGTGCTCGTTACCCAGCGAAACCCGCAAAAGGGCATCCCTCACACAGGGGATTGCTAACCCAGGGAGGAGGTAGTGCCCCATCCCTAAGGACAGAGGAATATGAGCTTACCAAGGAAGCTGAAGACTACAGGACTAGGGTGGAAGGCAGGTGAGATACAGTAAGTTTTTTCAAGAACAGCTATTGGCAAATTCCATGAGCTACAAAACAGGCAGGATTTGTCCTAAACATTTCAGTAAAAACCTACTGTATTCTAGAAATGTCCCTGAGAGAAACAAGGAATTTTTTTTAAATTTAATCCAGGCACTCTGAACACGGGAGAAATTAATGACCCTGTAATACTGTCACCCAGGGTGCTGAGCAAAAGGTCTTGGAGCTTCCCAGCAGTTCATCTCCCTTCCCCTGAGTATAAACAGCCTCTTTGCATTATATCACATGGAAACAGTCCAGGGAGTACTCTTAGCTGTAAGTAGTTCACTTATCCATGAAAATTTGTAGTAAGGGTCACCAACAGATTTCCTGGGACATCCTACCAGATTTTTCCTATGCAATTCAATTTACAAGTAGAGCTTCTATTTGTGAGTCATCTGAAGCTGGAGTATTACACAGATGTGTTTGCCAAACAGTTTAAGGAAAGAATCTCTGACCCATGGGATGCAGTCTGACGGTGACAACTATTGCTATGCAGCACCGAAGAGCAGTCATGTGGTGCTGATGGCTTCTGCTGGCACACTTGAACAGTTCCTGCTCTACCTGGGCTCCAGAGACAGGGCTTAGGGGCTTTTTATTTTACAGAGGTAAATAAGAATTCACCAATGGTAAATTGTGAAACTGAACCAGTGTTATCTATGTGTATTAAGCCACAAGCAGGTTGGAGGATTTCTAAATTTTCAGATTTAGAGTAGCTGTTCAAAATGTTGCAATCCCTACAAAACAAAAAAAAAAACCCTTATAAATACAGCAGAAATTGAATTCTAGTTGTTGGAGGTTTTTTAATTCAATCTAAGCTCCTTCAGAAATCCATAATCTTTTGAACAGACAAATTCTGTGTTTACCTATACACACACATGTGCATATAGACATATGAACACTACTATGAAGTACAGCAACTTGAGGGACACACTGGAGATCTTGTGTGTTGAAACATCCTAGAAATTTCAAAAAATTATAGCTGACAATCTCCTAACTCAATAAAGATCAATTATAGCAAGGGGGAATTCTATACCAGATCTCATTTTGACAGATAAAGAAGAACTGATCACAGAACTAAAAATTAGTGGTAGCTTACATACAAGTGATTGTGACTTGATTGCAAACAGAATAAAGTCCAAACTAGTAAACTGTACATATGGCAGTTTACAAAGAGAGTTTTACAAAGCTGAAAACAATTATGGACCAAATCAGTTAGGAAAATGAATTTAAATAGAAAAACAGGAATGGTAACTGGGAGCTGCTTAAGAACATATTACTAGATGCTCAGAAGCCACAATCAACAAAAAAGGGTCACACTGGTTAGGAACTCAACCTGGCTCAGGGGAAGTCAGAGGCACCAGAATAAACGAAACACAGGCACACACCAAAATATAAATCTACCAGAAAAGCGGATAGTAATAAATATAAATAAAAACCTAGTAACTGTATAAAATTGATATACAAGAGAAAATACAAAGAGAACCATAAATAGTTCTGGGTGTATTGCAAACAAACTCATTAAACATCACTATCTGGGAGCAATAGGCAAACTTGTCAAAATTAAAACAGAAAATACTTAATTGGCAAATACATATTTAAATTCCATGGGGGGGGGACAAAAGTCAAGCAGCTGCTAAGGTTAAATTTTTTAAACCAAGTTAATCTCAGAAATTCTCTCTCATTAATTTTTAAAGTAAATATCAGGGCTCTCTGAATAACTAAATCTGAATTTTCAAGACCATTTTGGATATTGGGACACAACCAGGACAATTAAACAAAACTAATGCTTTGGGAAGAGAAATGGAATGGCCCAAGCAAATACTAACTTACAGAAAAAGAACCACCCCAGGTAGAATAATGGAAGAGCAGATACAGGATTCAATCAATTAAAAATTAAAGGAAGGTAATATAACTAATACTGAGCAGTGAAGGTTTATGGAAAACAGAGCACCTCAAACTAATTTGACATCTTTTCTCTAAATAAAATTAGTGCTGCCAATAAATGTAATAGTACTGAGGTAATAGATATCTATTTCTACAAAGGCAGTGGACTGCATGACATTTTGATTAAAATACTAGCACAAAAAAAAAAAAAAAAGGTCCGCTTGGCACATATTAATGGTTTGAGAATGATGAGCTGACGAATTAAAATATATGGAAAAGATCTCACTGAGCAGACATGTCCCTTGCAACATCCCAGCTTTTAACCCTACACTATGCTTTTCAGTGACCTGGGAGAAAACCTACCATTACTGATAAAGGAGGTTGATGATACTAGTGAAAGAGTAGTAAACAAGGAAGAGACAGGCTAACCTGGATTGCTTTGTAAGTGGAGTGCAAATATGGACTAACAGGTGAGCTGTACTTTCTGGGCATGGGGAGAAGGCTATCTTTGACTCTAGGAGACTTACAGCATCTTGGTGGACAGTCACCTGCACAGGAACTCTCACAGTGAGCATGAGAGGAGGATGAACATGCCCTTCTATTCAGACGCAGTGGCATTGCCAGGAGAAGTAGGAACCTTGAGGTACCCACAATTTTGCTGCAGCTGTAACTGCTGTTGGATTGCTGAGTGCTATCTGATGTCCTGACTGAAGGTGATGAGGAACCGAAACAGCTTTGCGGGAGCAGTATAAAAACAACCAAAAAGATTTGGAAAGCGTGAAATAGAAACAAAGTCCTAATTGACGCCGTTAGGTAACAGCAAACAGCAAGGAATTAAGCAGGGCACAGTGACGTGACTGTGTTTCTTGACAGTCTATCCCTCAAAGATCAGCTTTAATTCAAACTGGAATTAATTCAGAGGAAATGACAGTAGATCACAGCAAGCGTGTTCTCATACTGAACTAGAGTTGCAGGCATACCAAGAGGTCAGTTGGGAGATTATAGCTTGTGTGTCCACACAGCAGAGCAAAGTATGCCATGCACGCACACACGTGCAGGTTCAGATGCTCAAACCACCTTGCTCTAAAGCTGCTGGTTTAGGGCCATCCCCTCTGTGTGCATTCTCAGGTGAGCACTGTCATCCTGCAGAGACGGGCAGTCTCACCAGCACTGACGTAAGGGAGACCGGGTGCGCTCACTCACCAAAGCTCCTTGTTTTGAAGGGGCATGTGATGGACAGCAAGGAATTGCCTTTTCTCTCAGGGGCCCAGGTGGGGATTCCAGCTCTGACTCTGTGCCATCACGAGTATTTTCTTTGCACATAGATTGCAATTCTGTTAATAACTCGGGGTTTGCAGTCCTATCTATGCCACGCTGAATGAGCCAAACTCAGTTTGGGAGTGCTCCAGAGAACCTGAAGGAGTTGTACCAGACTATCACAGCTTACTTTAAAGCTGCCAATACCATGAAAGTATTCCTGTTAGCTTTGCAGCTAGTTTAGGCTTTATTTAAAATATTAACTAGTGTCTTCACATTCAAAGTTTGACTTGGCTTTGCTCAACATCATAAACATAGGTGTTAATCTCCTGAGTCTCCCTGCCTCAGTAGCATTAACACTGTGTTTGAAACGACATTGAACAAGTCCCCCCAGCTGTCCCAGCTGTAGATGAGCCATTGGAGAGGGTAGCAGATAACCCCTGTGTCCTGGACAACATCGCCTCTCCATAAACAGTCTCTGATGTCCAAGGTCGTACAAGATACAATCAAGTGCAGGTTGCAAACTACCATGTTTGCCTGTACAGCTGTTGCATTTTCAAGGACTTAACACCTTGCTTTCTGAACAGACAGGAGGTGCTGAAAAGGAACCAGAGGAAAACAAAGATTTATTGCCCTGCATGGTGAACACAGCATACAGGCTCGACATGAGTTGTATAGTGCCTACAATCTAGCTGTAACACAGACACACACCTTCCACCTCCAGTGATTTTTTTTATATATATATTACACATTTTCCAATTACATTTTACTTTGAATAGACAAACTGATGGTCCAGTTTGATTTCATGCAAGTCCAGATGCAAAGAGGAGCAGAACTTAGCCCAGGTTATATTCACCATGAAGACAGGAAGAAAAATGAAAGGCCATTCAAAAAATTCTGTTGTTTACTTATAGCCTGCTCCCTGGGGATCAAAGGCAGATTTTTATGCAGGCATTTAGACATTTTTTGTTCTTCTGTGAGAAAATTAGATGGTTTTAATTTAAGAAGCCTTGCTGCATTCAAAGGCAGGTACAAGTCTAGCAACGGCAGTGTTAATACCTAAGTAGGTCAGTCTTCTGTGTGGTCCTCGAGGGTTTCATCACAGGACTAGTCCATTGATATTAATGGGAGGTACTCCTCCCCAGTCCCCACACACCACAATGACAATTCAGCTCAGCATGGTAATTAATGCTGCTTCTGAGATGGCTTCGAGTCAAACGATTCTCTGTTTCACGATGCTTGGAAAACATACTTGTGGGACAAAGTGGCAAAAGCACAGACCTAAGATGAGCAGACCAAGCCCACCCCAGCAGTATTGCTTTGTCTGATGAAATACATGTACACTGGTCCTCTGTGGATCTATGCCCACAGAGATGTGGGTAGACAGATGCCTGGTGACCTGGCCTGACCTAGTCTAGCTCTGGACTGGAAGCTGAACAGCCCTCCCAAGAGAGTGTCACAGGGTGCAGGAGCATCCAGGCCCCAGAGAAAAGAGCTGACTCTCCTCCAGCCAGCTCCAAGTCAGCACCAGGGCCACAAGTGTGCACACCTCTACACACAGACATTTGTTGTAGTTGCTGAGAATCGTTAATTGAGCTGGACTTTTCCAAAAATCACATTCCCTCCATTCCCTCAACCCTCACTTTTTTCCTTATTCAAAGATATTACTTGCTAGTACAAATGACAAAGATCTTGCTGCAGGTCATAACTCACCCTGCAATCATTATTAACTTTCAACAACTCCATGTAAAAGGAAAATCCTTCGGAAAAGTAGTATTTCACCTTATATATCAGTATTTTCACTTTACCACTCTCATTTCACAACATATCACTACAGAACTATGCCAAGGCATTCCAAAACAGCATTTGACCCATCTTAATGAAGTCCTACTTAAGTCACATAATTACTTTTTAAATACAGGCACACATTCTTCATTACCAAACTTTAGCACTGATTCCTCAGTTTCCTAGTTCCTATTAAATGCATTATCTGGGATAAAGCTTTGGCACAATTCCTATTAAAGATAGCAATGTTTTTTCCCAAGCACGAAATAAAATCTTGGTATCAATCTTTCAAATGTTTTCTACACGGAGAAATTATAAAGTAGAGAACAGCTACTGGGATTATGAAAGCCACAACTGAAAGTCCTTAAGGAAGAAGAATCGATCCAGAAAAGGTCTTGATCCAAGAAACAGTTTTAACCACTTTGCAGAACCTCAGAGACTGAGACACGCTATATTGACCTGTAACATTGCCACCATCTTGTCAAAATATTTTCAAACTGGATCAAGCTGGAGCATGCTATTTTACAACGGTACCACACATTTCCTTCCTCCAAAGGAATACAGCAAACTGTATAGTATCTCTGAGACAGGTAAATCTTCTGACCTTTTTTTCTTTCAGAATTCCTATCTTAGTGACCCAGGAATAAATGTATTTCTGAAATGTCAAATTTGTTTCCATAGTAACATGAAATGTCACTCCTGAAGATGATGTTCAATACAAATGTGAAGAGTTGAAGGCTACTTAACATGTTTTCAGTTGCACCTATTCAACAATGGTTGTTATACTTTAAAACTCAATAAAGAAATTAAAATATATTTATCAAAAGTTGATCTCTGGCAAAGTGACTTTTACACCTCACATTATTGCCTGCAACAACACTCACTAATGAGAAGCCCCTTTAAGTACTTGTCTGCTGGTGGAGCATGGAAACATTTTCTATTATATTGACAGCCATTGCCAAGTTTTGTTCCCTGATTTCCCAAGGAAAAGGAGAGGTTTCATCTACCATTTCTACCCAAATCTCTTCTGCATGAATAGACTATGATGGGGGAGGTGGGGA
>VXAY01002117.1:482564-499087 GCA_013399855.1 Oxyruncus cristatus | reverse complement strand
AATAAAAAAAAAAGATTACCAGGGCAGCTGAAGGGGGAAAATGGTTTTTATGCATCCACAAGAAGAGAAGGAACATACTTGTAGTGCAATCCATTCATATGTACTACATATACTATACATAGAGTGCCTCTATCCATACACACTGAGACATAAACCCAACTAATCATGGATTAAAAAGTCTTCTAGAAGATTTTGCGATTTACCTCATCTGCAGCATAAAGGTCTGCCATCAGGCCGCTTACCCGCCGTGAAGAGGGCCAAAGGGACACAGAAGGGTTGTGCACGAAGGCAGAGGAGGCAGCTGTGTCTGCTGACACCAGGGCTGACCTCTGGCCCGATGTCTGACCTGTGCCTGAGCCTTTGCCAAGGACAGCAAGAGCAGGTCTGCAGTGGAAAGGTGGGGGGGAGTTTCTGAAAGCATCAGAGAGCTCATTCTCTACCCCTGGTTGACTACTGAGAAAACGAGCCCCTAGGAGGAAGGAAAGCTAGCCCTTCCTACTCCAAGAGGTGTCTCTGCACCGCAGCTCTCAGGGGCTGTTCTGAAAGGTAAAAACAAGAAAAATTGTTGCCCAAAGTTCATGAATAATATATGAGCAATTAAGTCTCTTTTTATGGATGCATAATAAAATATTAATCCATTTTTATTTTCATAAATTTTACAATTTACAAGTTGTTGTTGTTGTCTTAATTTTATGTTAACAAGGCATCTGAAGCTGACAAATTTGGTTTCAGGTAAAAAAATAATCAACTTTAAAAAAAATTGAGAAAGAAAATGAGCAGGACTTCCCCCCTGTAGTCTCAAATATTACAGGTTCTTGCTGTTACCTCTTAAAAAGGAAAGAAGGAAAGAACCAGTCCTCTTTGCTAAAAAAATATCAATTTTAATTAATGAGCATTATTAAAGACTAATTGCATTCATGGTGTCCATTCTGATAGGCATTCAGGGCAGGTACGTGGTCTGCCATACGTAAATACACCCACTGTGTAACTAATAAAATAAAAATAAAGCAAATCACAATTGTGAATAAGCAGTAGAGTTGACTGTTCCAAAGAACTGGAAAACTGGGCTTTGCTTCCATCCCTACAAGATCCTACATTAGTTAAGGTAGATACTCTGAAGGGAAAATTTAAGAACATTTAGATTTATTACATTTAGGGCTATGCAAACAGAAGTAGAAATGGTGAGCATACACAAAACCACACTATAGCCACGCAGGCTGCTGAGCAAAAAGGCTACAGCATTTAACTTTGGTCTTGTTCTTACTTTAACCCCACAGGCTGAGCTTATATTCAGGTCTTTATGAAAAGGTGCAAAGGAACGAAGGAGGGATAGGAGATGAAGCAAATAAAGGCTTCAAAAGTAAGAGGAATATCTTAGAAATGTTACAGGGATAAAGGAACCAGAGGAGATTGCTGGAAATGCCCAACTATGGGCATTTCTGTAGGGTTTAAGAAACCAAATTTGTTTGATCTGATGTGATTATTGCACAGCTACAGTACATAGACCGGGTTTATATATATCAGAACATTTGGAGAACTTGGAGAAATGCAGTGCAAAATAGTGTGGTAAAGGGGCACCTGCCAGAAAAAGAAAGTGAAAGCAAAGTTATGAAATAGCTGTTCAAAACCAGTTCTAGATGGTCCATTTGCATGGACCCCTTACCTAAATGCTGATCTCATCATATGTGACCATTTACAAGAATTTAATTTCTAAAATCTTGTTATTTTGGTGTTCTTCTATATTTCCAAAATCTTAAAGTTTCACAGATTCCAAGCCAGTTCTGCTAGTGAGGAAATGGAGGAAGAAAATCCTGTGCATTAGAGTAAGATAACAGATGCCAGGCATCCCCACAGAACATACTCGGGGTCACTTTGACTGTTCTAGCATGAGTTAAAATTAATGTCCCAAGAAATTTTTCTTAGGTAACTTAGTTACATAGCTCCAAATTTTGCCTCTTGGTTCAATTTAGGTAGTTCTGCATTATGGTGTGGATGCAGCAGTGACAACAGGAAGAAATCTCCAAAGGCATTAATGCAATCCCCATCACAGCAGAAATACTGTTTCAGCACCATGCATCTTGATGACTGATTTCCTCTGAGCTTCACTGACCAGTGTCATTATAACAACAAAAATAGACTGTGGAAGTAAGACGAAGCCAGGGGAAATAGTTCATTAAAAAGTAAAAGCATGTGCTGTCATACACATACTTGTACGCCCTCAAAGCAGCCGGCTGTCTTAGAACTGACTCATTTTTCTAAATGCAATAAAAGGGACATATTATATTTTACAGTGATAAAAGGTCGAGGATGACTGAAGTGGTCACTGTTTTCCAGAAATCCATGTCAACAGTGGCAGCAGAGCCCTGTGGAGGATCAGAAGGCTCTCGTCTACAAGGATTTAGGTGAGCAGTTTTGAGCTTGAGGGGAAATTCATGACACTTTCCTGAAGTCATTGGTACCACAGGAGCCAGCCTCCCTAGGCTTCTCCAGGAGAGGCTCGTAGCAAAAAGGAAGCTCTTCACTGTGTTGGTATCTCAGCTGCAGCAGTTAATTTCAATTCCAAAGTTACACTTTACAAATGGCTTCACACAAGTCAAGCCCTTCTCCATCTTCCAAGGCATTCAGTGTGGGTACCTGAAGGGAATATGGGTTGTATCACATTTGAAACCTTCCTAAGCCAAGAGACATAACCCAGAACAAACTCTCTGCTGGTCTGACATGTATTGGGTTTAATAGCCCCGCAGTGATTTCCACGAGCTGCAGATTACAAAGCAGCACGGCCGAGAGAGGTACCTGTATCCTTTTAGAGAATTATCACAACAAGCCGCTCTTTTATGGACAGGCAGTTTTGCATTGCCAAACTGCAGTGTTGCACACCTATTTCATTTAGATTAGTAAGTTTGGTCTCAGTTTATGAGTCTCAGCAGAGTCCCTGAGGACCAAACTACTGGTTGGAGGGGAGGATTGTTTATTGTGAAAGCCTGGTAATGCTTACACGGCTGCTGAGAGGGACATATCGCCCCAGGCTCTCAGCCTGGCACCTCTAGCAAGCACTGAAAAGAAGTTACCATCACACAAGGCAAACATCATTTCAGAACTTCCAGAAACCACAAACAGTGCTCCTTTATTTACTTATATTTAGAAAACCACTCAGTCAAATTCTTCTCTAACTTGTGACCGTGCAGACAGACTGCAGTCAGTGCTGCACAGGGTGAAAATCAGGTCAGAGTCTGGCCTAAAGCCTTGCTGGGGAGCGGATGGCAGGTGACATCTCTACTGCTCAGAGGCACTTGGCAGATGGGGATAATTCTACTCTCCATCACACCATCATCTACTTCCTTCTCACAAATCTCTGAGAAGACTTGGGTTTTCTCATTCTCTTTTAGTTTTCTTCCACTTCACTCACAGTCTTAACTTACTTTATAAGCTTATTTAAAGAGGGGTCCTGATATTCTTGTTTAATTTGCCCTTGTTTTCATCTCTTGCACAGGCCAGGACCTCAGATAAAAATCAGACTTGAGCCTTAGTGAGTTATACCCTGGTGCACTTTGTGAATAAATAAAAACAAGATCATTCAATAAATGCCACTCAATTTTGTTAAACTTACACATGTAGAAATGCGATTTAATCCTTCAGTAAGTCAAGTGACTCCAAAATAAGGATCCAAGTGAAATGAACACATTGCTTTAAAATAAAAAGAATTGAAAGAAAGAGAAATTCCATTAAAAAAAAAAATATCCTTAGAGGAGAAAACCTCAAGCAAACAAGAAGGTTTAAGCCAACTATAATATGTAGAAACCTAATATCCCCAAACTGAAAATAACTCCAAAATCCAATAATATAAAAATGCTTTATAAGGTTTTCCTTTCAAGTTGTGGTGGGCTCCAAAAGGTTCTGCAATGCAGAACCAGTGAAATAACACACAGACGTGGCTGTGCTTTGTGCGTCTTCGCTCCAAGTGAAAGTTTTCATTGTAAACTTTTGTTTAGAAACAACAGATAATATGATAAGGCTCTTCCAAAGGAGGTTATGAAAAAGACATTGAGCAATTGCTCTCCAACAATATTAGGACTAGCACAGAAAGAAATTGCTTTGATTTGCAGCAAATGCCACTTTGATTATGATTAGCAAGAGGAAAAATAGAAACGTAGCTCAGTACTTGAACCTCTGTGGGAGGTTAGGGGACCTGTTTCCTTGGAGCTTACTTGACAAAACTTCCTTCAAAAATGGGCTAGGGATTCTTGGCATGGGCTCAGAGTGGGTGCAGCCATATGCTTTTCCTTAAATTTGGGTGATTCTTGCACCCTTTATCTGAGGAACACCATTGCATTCTGTCTTGGGAAACATGCATTAATGGGAAATCCAGTCAGACTTATTTATCCAAGCCGCAGGCTTTTTAGTGACTTCTGCAGGTATCTGTAGGTCCCACAGGAACACCACTTACGTTCACACACTGCTCCCCAGCTATGTCCATGCTTGCCCATTACCACACTGCTATCTCCATCTCAATTCAATTATTAATTCTGTCATTTCCCAGCTTTGAAAGTCTTATTTTTCGACCCTAACACTTCCCTACCACATTTACAGAGTGTAAATGTCATTTGCAGTCACTCGCAACTTTACGATACGTTTTGAATCCAACACCTACTAGATGACTCCCTGCCAAAAGGCAATATTTTTGTATGTAAAATGTGATCAAAAAAACATTCAGCTATATAAATATATACATCCACAAGGCTTTTTTTAAGCAGCTTAGTGTGGAAAGAAGGAATTTGGCAAGAAAAGAGTCTTCAAACAAGAAGAACAGCCTCTGAGCATTTGTGGTGAAAACTGGGTTTGATTTGATCCAGTTCTAAATGTTTTAATATCACACATCGGGCATGCAGCGTTCACACTGTGCCATTTTGAAGTAATTTTCGGAGTCCTACCAAGCAAGGGCTGCTGCGCAGCACATGCCTTAGTTGTGCAGTGAACACACATCTTTCTCCCCAAGGGCAATACTGAAGGCAGAAGTCTCTTCCTCCAGTGCACGCTGCAAACTGTGCAGCTGAAAACTTCATGCTCTCAGCAAAGGAAGAGGTTTTGGCATGTGTGTCCCAGAATTCAAGAAGAACAGTTGAAGTGGGAGGAGAAATGATCAAAGATGTGAGAGACACGAAGAGCTGCCTGTTGATCATTTTTTAAATTTGAAGGAAGGTTGAGATGTGCCTTTCTCTCAAATTTTCTCTTACTGAGGACACTGTAGTTTACAATTTACAGTGCAGGAAGATACAGATGTTGCCTATAGCAAAACATACCTGAAGGTCCAACCCCAGGGCCACCATTTACCCGCTGGGGGCAGAAGCAGCTTGAGCACTCCCTACATCTGTGGGTGGCATGGGCCACACAGGAGTGGCTTCCCAGATGCAAGGGCCTCTGTCCCACACCAGCACCTCCTTCTCAGCCCTGCAGAAGGGAGGTGGGCAACTCATTGGGTGCATCTCCCATCAGGCCTGGTCCTCCTGTGGGCAGCAGCACCACCTTCCATTCCCAAGTACTTGTTACTCACGGTACCTGTATGCCCAGTGTCAGAGTTCACCAGACAGCTCTGAGCCTAAATACCACAACATTTAACACCTGGAGGATTTATTCCTGCTTGTTAGCACTGAGCTTACCCCCTTAACTGGAAGGGTTGGAAGTTCTCGTGTTTTTTTTCAAATGAACACCAACACTAGAAAAACAAGCTTGGAAGATCTAAATATTTAGCAGGAGCTGGCATTCCTGACCATTACACCCAGGCTCAGGGCCCTTCCAACAAGCAAGGCCAAACAAGAAAAATCCTCTGCACCAACCAGTCACTCCAGAAAAGCTCCCACAGTCCTTCCTTGGACTGCCCCACCAGCTCTGACTGTGCTGCCGAGCAGGGAGCACACAGAGCCTCTGGTTCACCACATCCTGCTCTCTGCAGTGTGTTCGCAGCTGAATCCATGCTGTAAGTCCTAGGGGAATAAATAAGCTCAGGCAACAGAGGCAACATCACTGAACTTCCAGGGACTACATGTCTTGGCTTTCAAAGAAGTGGTCCGTCTGTCTTTCTTTTTCTCTTTCCAGAATAAATGCTTCCCAAAATGTTAAACTTTTCTGTGTTATTTTTTCCCCCTGTAGTTAATGAAATTCTATTGTTTTCTTGTCAATTATTTGACCATTAAAACAAGGCTTGCATGAAATGCAGGAAGCCCAGCAGGCCTGCAGAGGCTGCTGCACAGCACGGCGGTACAAGAAGCGTGACTGCAACAGGACAACGACCTCCAGCACCAACACAGGGGTCTCCAGCAAGAAGGACACCTCGGGGCAGGGTGGCCAGACCAGGGCCAGGGCAGGCTAAGAGGCTGCTCCACAGCAGCTGGTGGCTGGGGCGTTGTCAGCACTATCACACATGGCCACGAGCAAACCCAAGGAAAGGCAGGCACAAAGGAAAGACCTTCATGAGCACGAGTTCAGAGGGATTTCTCCTCCCTGTAATCAGAAGGGATAGTAGCAACCACATTATATTTTATTTCATTTATGTTGCATGAGCTCTGTGAAGCACCAGTTGATAAATCCTATGGAGTTATGAATTTAGTCCTGCTCCTGCAGGAGCCTGAGGTAAAGGCAATGGAGCTGCTTGGATGAGGGGCAGGGGCCCACAACAGGCCAAGTGCTGCACGCCAGGGCAAGCAGCCTTCAAGAGTGTGGTTTCTACAGGAACAACATGGAAGATGGGGAAAAAAAAAGATGTGTTTTATTAATCCCTTCTGCAAACGTAACCCACGGAAATTTGCTGTCTGTTCAAAGTCAGTCTGCTGCACAGCTGGGAACTGATCTCTTATCTCAAGTGCCAGTCTAGTGCCTAAACCACAAAAGCACTTTTTCCTCCACTCCTTCGACATGCAAATGGCGTATAATTGTATAGGCATGCTTACCATAAACAACTAGCAGGACTTGGCATCATGCTAATGGGATTTTTATTAGCCAAATATTTCTTTGGTAACCAGGTCAAACAATCACGTTCTCTTTTGTTTCCTGTTATGAAATGAAACTGAAAAAATATGCCACTTAAAAAAATAAAATAAGAAGAAGCCCAACCAGTTCTTTTTTCATAAAGAAAACAATATGCTTAATGCAGAATAAACCACATTTTATGAAAAGAGGTCATCTTTGGGGGGAGGGAGAGAAACAATTGAAAAGAAAAAATGTAGCACAAGAGGGAATTATGAATCTTTTTTTTTTCTTATGGAAAGTATTTACATGTTTATTTTAAGCCTAACATAAATGTAAATATTTTAAACAAACAAAAACACACCAGGGTAACAATAGAGTATTGTTTTTTTTATGTTGAATAAAAACTGCCAGGACAGTGCATGTATATTTTTAAACATGCTGCTTCAAAAAGCAGGATGCAAGGGATGTTGCATCTTTAATTTTTCTGTTAATTATGGATTGAGCATTGTTGTGAGTCTTGTCCTCAAAACCCAGCTCAGAAAATAAGAGCAGATGCTCATACCCAGGTTTGGCTCATGTGGGAATTGAACAGAACATATTGGTTTATAATTAATGTAATTTGTTGGATTATCTTTTGTGAAGGAGCTAAGGTAAACAACCTTGCAGCATTGTAGTGAAATTCTT
Organism: Oxyruncus cristatus; assembly: GCA_013399855.1. Taxonomy (NCBI): domain Eukaryota; kingdom Metazoa; phylum Chordata; class Aves; order Passeriformes; family Cotingidae; genus Oxyruncus; species Oxyruncus cristatus. The sequence continues at coordinate 491,443 of VXAY01002117.1, read as the reverse complement.
CTGCGCTCAGAGCCTCTATACTTGATGGAAGATGACAAAAAACCTACCCTTCCTCCTGGATTGCAGGAAGATTTGGAAATGTCTGTCACATTCAAACATATTTTAATTAACTCAAAGGAAAGAATTAGGCTACAGACCCTACAGCAAATTACAAATAGTGTTTAAAATCAGAGCTAATGATTCCCCAATTGACTATTCTGATTAACAAAATTCTCTTCTCTAGTTTGCTGTAATTTTGTTATGGGGCAAGGATGGAGAAGAAACATACTTTTCAGCCCTGAAAATGCTATTTGCTCTTCAGACCAAATTTACTGATCCAAAAGGCTCCTCCCCTGGCTGGCATTCCTGTTTGGCCATACAGCACTCAAGCAAGCATCATGGCACTACATGGCAACTCAAAGAAGAAGGAAAAAAGAAGTGTAATTATATAATGTGACATTTTCCAAAAGACTTCTCCAAGAACACTCAGAGTCTTGGTAAGCATTAATGAACAACACTTTAGTCTCCAGGAAAAAAAAAAAAAAAAAAGGAAGGGGAATAAAAAAAGAAATAACCCCAAGCACTGTGTTCTTAGGGATAATAATTGCAGAAATATGGGCCAAAACATTGGCTATGTGTTCCAGGACAATGGCACTCATCCTGGCTCGAAATTATCACCGTAAACCCTAGCTCTATTTCTCTGTGTTTCACAGAAAAAAGTACAATCTGAAAGCAGCATCTTAAGGAGTCAGTTCAGGCTTGCTGCCTCTTCAGGCCTCCACAGAATCACACGGTTAAGTTTTTAATTCTCTGTGCATTTAAGTTCTCCTCTCTTCGAAGCACTCGAGAGTTCACCTTGTCATACCAGGGTTACCAACATGATGTGCCCCCTTCGGCCCTGCTGCCAGGTGCCAAGGAGTGGGGGGAGGCCATGCTGGAGACTTGGCCAGAACCACAATGGGGAACTGGCCCAGAGCCAGCAAGAGACATTATTTTGAGCCAAACCCACGTGCCACGCACCCTTTGCCTCTAAGGGCTTCCTTCAACAGCAAGCATCTCTCTCACTTTGGCCTCGCAGCTTATACAGGTAAACAAGACACCCTGGAATCACATCTTCTGGAAGAGACGGAAGAAGGAAGAACAGGAAACCAAAGATCTTGTCTCAGGCCATTGCTGCAACACCTTCTAATTGGCCACCAGCACAGCGGGGACACTGACCAGTGAGTCACTTCAGCGCTGCCTTGGGACCTCTAGTTTGCAACAGGAGGAGCACCTTGAGCACCCTCACTGTGTGAGCCAGCTCCCTAGGGCACCTGCCAGCATCCCACAGACAGATGCCTTTGGCCACAGTTAGGGTGCTGGCATCACACAAGACCTTCACCTCCTAGAAGCTATAGCCTACCTGACAGATGGGCAGGGAGGCAGAGTTTTAAACAAAAGCACGAGCACCAAACATTCGGTCTGCTTATAAAAACAAATAAAATAAAAGTAGATATCAGATGGATGTTGTTTCCTTGGTCAGGACCACGAGGAGTTAGTGCTGCTACTGCTCATTAAGAGAGTTGTTCTCTTTCGGGGGTGGGGGGGGGAATCTTTAAAACCAGGAGTTTATTATTGCATCAGCAAAATTTGTTTTCAGATTCTGTCAGGATCTGGGGCGATTTTCCCAGCTGAGCTGCAAGTTGGTACTGACCATCCCAGAGACAGCCTGTTGCTTTTCCAACTCTGCTCTCCCAGAGAAATAGCACTCCAGAAAGCATGTTCACATACCAGGCATGCAACAGTTCATCTGCCAAAGGTTTTGTCCCTTAAAATAAGAAGTCAGCTGCTCATCAAACTGCACATATGGAATATTTTTAGAGAACAGTCTTCCCTGGATATATAGAACTTCTGCAACTTTATAAGAGAGGCCGCAGCAGAGAGTTTCGGACTCATACACCAAGCTTAAAGTCATAAATGAAGTAGACTTTCAGCTCAGAAATGTACATTGCTAATGAGCTACAGGCACAGCTGATACAGTAATAGTTCCATTCCATATTCACAAGAACAATGCTCACTCATGGGGAATGACAGTCTTATCAGGTTGGTAACTTTATCTCGAATATCATGTTCAAATTTTCATATCCTTATAAATTAAGAAATACTAGAATGAAGTGACCAGATGTTCAAGTCTCCTCCGCAGCACATTCATTACCAGGCACACATTTAAGATGCATGCAAGTCCACCAGGACTCTTCTCTGAAGAGGCTCACTCCTCTCGGTGTCATCTGGTTTTGCTAGCACAGTGACTTCAGCACCTCAGCCCAGAGGAAACTTCTGCCTCCACACATCCCAGGACTACCAATGCACTGCACTGCTTTCAGTGGGCTCAGGAAAGAGAAAATACTGTTTATCCTCTCAAGCCACGATCAAAGGAAGAGGGAGCAGAGGGACGACACAAAGGAGGGGCTGGGTCACGTTCTTGCTTCATGCAAAGGAGTTGCTGGTTTATTCACAGTCTCCCATCTTCACCTCTGCATAGCACCACATTCAAAGGGTCAAAAGATCTTACAGTGCCAGTTTTCAATTAACACAAGTTTTTGTTCCGCATTAACCAAGCACCTCATCTCCCCAGGGACTGCCAGTCCTGGCTGCTGGGCCTTGAATCCCTACCTTTACAGTGCTAACAGTTACATCCCTGCTTTTCAGCCCTATAGTGTAAACCCATAGCATGGTAAGTTTTAGTGGCCTGTTACTAACAGCAGCAAAATGTCTGTGTATAGACACATGCATTTCCTTTGATGGATTACTGTTGTTTCTGAAAGATATGGAATGTAACTCTAATATTATTATAATTACTCAGAAATTTAAGCATAAACGTGTTGGTCCACATAAGTGAGAATTGCTGAGCACCAGCCTACAGAGCATCTTAAATCACTTATTATGCTTTTCCTTTGCTGTTCTAATGCCAACAGAACAACATTTTCTTTTTAAATTTTTTAAAAGAAGAAAAAATATAGACCAAAAAACAGACTGTTCTCTGGCTGAGACCTTGGATTCTTTGGCACCTAATATAACAACAAAAAAAATTAATTTCACATTATATTTGCAATAGCTTCTATTAAAATTGCATTCTGGTTGCTTTGACTTTACTGTGCATGGATCTTTTTGTTCTACATACGTACTCTATAACTGGGCTTTTTTTATCTAGCTAGTATTCCCTCTGTCAATTCAACAAGACCAGCATTTTCCTACTTGTTGACATATCTGTGAAAACTGTCCCTCTTTCTAGGTTTAGTTTTGTTGCTATAAGCAAATAGGCATGACACAATCCCAAAGGACAGCCCAAGTGTGACCCTGCCCTAGTGTTTGTCTAGGGAGCACATTTTATTGTGTGCAATTAGAGACAAACCTTCAGCTGGAGGTCCACACGACATACAACTCACCCATAACAAAAGCTTGCCCCTTCTTGTCTAAGGCACAGCTGAAGGACAGCAAAGCTTCGCAGAAGACCAAAGAAAGCAGTACTTCCGATGAGCATTGCTATGAAAGGGCAACTCAGATTGCCTTCAAGGTACAGAAACCCAGGGTGGCTGCTCTGCTCTTTGTCCTACAGCTCACCTGCCTTCACCATTCCCAAGAGAATTGAATGAGACCAAATGTTTTCCAGTATTCTCTGTCCCATCCCAGCTGAAGAGTTTCAAGGGTCTGTACACCCAGAGAAAAGTGTAAAGCGGCAACTTCTCCAGGCACTTGACCATTCCTCCCTCCCAGAGACCCCCAGATCCACCTTTTCCCCAGGTTCATTACCTTTTCCTCAAAAGCAGTTAAGATAGATCTGGATCCAATCCGTAGTGGCCCTCCTCTCTCTGTTTGGTCACCTTTGAAGCAGAAAACTTGTATTGCTGCAAGAATTTGCAATGCCAAAACCCAAAAGGAACCAGGAACTCATTTCTAGTATAGACACTATATAGTCAATACAAGATTTTACTGTCTCAGCAGATACCAAAAGCATTAATTGCTCACACAGTTTATTATTGTTTTTTGTCAGTATTTGATCCACTGTTGGTTTGCCTTTTCTCCTGGGAGTGGGTGGATAGTCTTTTTATTACAACACTAATAAGATAATTACATTTTCAGTAAATATGAAATTATGTAATTTTTAAATATCATTTAATTGCTGTGTCCATACATTCCACAATGGGACTAGAATTCGGGAGAGCAAAAAACATCTATGTGAAAGGGTCACGTCCTCAAAAGAAGGGGAAAATAAAGAAAAAAAAAACCAACTGGTTTCTTTCTGTTCTTTAACCCCTGTATCTTGGATCTTACTCCTGTGTTAGTAAATAAAGCAGGGGGAAGGAGTGAGGGTGAACCATAGGAACCATTTACTCAGCAGAACTAAAGAGATGAAAGCAGCTGGCCAGGCCAAACGGGTTTGTGGTTTTCCACCATAAGGGTTGCCTCTCGAAGAGGGTACAGAGTTTTTACTGGAAATTTAGCATTTGTTGACTGGAATGTTTTTAGTGGTCTTCAAAACTGAAAAATTGCAAGGCAGAAGCTTTGCACCTTGATGTGGTAAATTAGCTAAGAAAATTTAGACTTGAGGAGGAAGCAGTATAAAAAAACCAAAACAAACCCCCAAAAATATCTCAATGACTGTAGTCACTGCAGTTTCTCCTCCTCATCAGAAAGTCTCACTGGACTTAGCTGCAGCCATCCAGTAGTGTAAGACCAGTCATCTCCATTTGGAGAAGCACGTGTGTCCGAGGCCGGGCAGGAGAGGCTCTTTGATTTGCAATTAGTACCCTTGAGCAAAGCAGCTTGAAATTTGGGCATATCACCCACCAGCAAAAGTAGCCATCTCAAAGCCCTGCCCTCAACCCAGGAGTCAAATTCAGTGGTCTCCTAAATCGTGTGTGCTGGGAAAAAAAAAGCAAACACTGTTGTCCTCAAGCTTTTTCTAAGATTAGATCTCACTTAGAGGGTAATGAAAGGTCAAAAAACCATCATCACTTCCATTTTACAGAAAGGAAAAAAATGACATTTGAAAGTCAAAATGTCTTCTTTGACAAATAAGCCTCTTCGAATACAGCATCTTCTCCCAGTGAGTATCTGCATTACAGGCATATTTAAAGTGCCACTATACTGGAGTATTGAAGAATGTTGTCTCATTGAAATGGTTGTCCCAGGTTGCAGAGAAATCTTCTGGATATGTTATGTTCATAAGACCCATAGTTGGGAACAGACAGGGTTCTCTGTGGTTTGGAGCACAAAGGAAGAGAGGGAAAATCTTACAGATTGGGATGCCTGGGCCATTTGGTTTCCTGAAGATTAAAATCACTGCCTTGAACACAGCACAAGCCTACAGCAAAATGCATCACTTAATAGACAGGTTGTGCCTCTTCTAGTAGCCTGACCTCCTGGGTTAAATTGCTGGTCTTGCCCAACGCACAGCAATAACCTGGCATCCATGGAAAAAGCAAAGGTGACAGAAGCACAATTTAGACATTCAGGAGAATGTCTTACAGCCTGTCTAGAAGGTACAGGAGGTCTTTGCAGCTTTCAGAGCATTAATTATCCTTATTTTCACAGACAGTTGGGAAATTCAGGAGCAAGAAAAATTCAGAAACAGCATGGCAGATTGCATATAGGATGAGGTGAAACAGTCTCTATGATCTGTACCACATTGCTCAGGGTTTTGACCTTGTGGCACCTTTAAAAGAAAGATTGGACACTGGGACAATTTAAAGCTAAAACCAGATCAATTCAGTACTTTTTAACCTCCCTTGATTATCTCATGAGATCATCATATAAAACAGGTTTTTGGAACAAACTGAGGAAGAGCAAAAGCCCAGTTTCACACTGGCAGAACCAATGGAGAACAAGGGGAGGATCTGTTGCAGAGAAACAGCTACTGAGGAAGCTGAAGAGACTATTCTACAGCAGGAGGTAATAGCCATATACAGAATAGCTGTAATAAATTGACTTCCAAATAGGCTTCATCATGATCTCACTTCGCACGCACACGTCCCAAAGACCAGCTTTATGCGTTCAGTCACTCTGCACACTGGAGAAAAACGCTTTCAAATTCAAAGAATGCATGTTCTCCGCTCCTGCTTTCAGGAGGTAGCAGTAGTTCAAATGGGAAGTGCCATGTACTCTTAAGCAGCAAATTGCACACAATTATATATTTTCTTAAGGTGTCTTGCATTATTAAAGCCTCTTTAAAGAAAACAAAACTGCACATAGTTTAAGTACATGACTGCACAACTAAGCTATGTACCAGAACAGAAATGGACAATGATTCTGCTCTTTTGCTCGTACCATGTTAACCAGCACTAGACATTCAGAAACAATAGCAAAGGATCTGCAGATGCATTTGTCATCATCTTTCAGCTGCATTTCCCCAATGAGCTAACAAAGCTACACAGTGTTTACAACACTTATTTACTGAAACCTGATTTCTGATTACCTTCTAGACAAAGCACGCATGATCAAAACATGGACGCAAGATCACAAATTGGGGTTTTGCTTCAAAAAAAGCAATGAAGATGAGCAGATACATAAGATGTTCAGCTAGTGTAAGAGAAAGCAGTTCAACCCAACTGCAGATGTGGCCACATGTTTTTCTTAAAGCAGACCACAAAGAATTACTTAGTACAATCAATTACCCACATCTAGCAGGGTAGATTAACGTTGCTGTTTGATTATAACCCAAGAGTTTGTTCCTGAAATACAAACTTTGACTGCCAGGGAATACAGAAATATAATAGACTTTTGGCTTTGTTTTAACAGTAAGATTCCTGAAAGGGAATAATGTGATATGTACTTGCCACACCATAGAGAGGCTGGAACATGCCCAAGTCTATTTTAGGGCCCTGCCTCAGGGTACCTCTCTGAGGAAACAGGAAACTTTGGTTTAATACTAAAGCTAAACCTAGACAACAGTTCCCAAAGAATTTTCTTCCCCCTCTTCCAGCTCTTTTCTGAGATTTCTCCCCAAACTTCAGAATCCCAGAGCACCTTTTGTCTTGCTGCACTTTTTACTCATGATGTACCCTCAGCATCCTGGTTATCCTACTATGACCTCCCGCAGGAGTCCTTGGCCTGGCCATACATCCCCTCCAGCACTTCCCTGCTCTAGTCACCCCAGTGCAGAGTCCCTGACAAAAATTCAGTGGATGGTTTCTCTTCAGGTCATCTGCAGCCACCAGCCACTCCACCTGAGGCCAGCACCACCTCATTAGTCATTGCAGCGGCTCCAGTCATCTCTCCCAGGCATGGGTATAAAAGCTAGTCCACAAACTGTGTTTAAAAGCTCTCAGTAGCCACAGGAAGGGGAAGCATCTGCCCTGAGAAGCACAGGTTGTTTTAGTGCTCGCTATCACAGAAATAACATGAATCTAAATGTGCCAAGGGCTGGGCCCTATACGGACAAGATCTTCAAACTACTTTTCCCAGTTTCTGAGACCTCACGCTGTATTCCTCATACTTAGGCAACAGGAAGAGAGATCTAGGCATCAGATTAAAGGTGGCCGGGAGATGGGTTACCACCACAGCACAACCGATGCACATGTGTGAGCTGAGCCTGATGCATCAGTTCTTCACACGCACCACGAGTCCAGGGCTACCAGCACACAGCCCCAGGTCTGTGCAGAGCTAGAGCCCACCATCATTTTAAAATAATCCAGGTTCTTTTTTTTTTTTCCATTCCTGCCCCATCACGAGCATCCAAATTGAACAGTTTGATGTCTTACAGACATTAGAGATCAAACTAGCCAATAAAAGACTGACTTCAGACATGCCTGGGAAATAGGTCACTGAAGTCCTAAGGGACAGCCTGTGAATGCAGCAGACACAAGCCAGTTTATCTGGAGAATCACCAAACAACTTCTCCATGCCCCCACACCCACCCCAAAAAATAAGTTTCTTCAGAGATACACCAGCTAGCTAAAGATCCTCTTCCTCCATGGAACCAGTTGCTGCCGTAATGGACAGATGCAATAACATGAAAGAAAAATCTTCTGGAACCAGACTTTCACTGGCTTCTGTGGCAATTGTGCTCCTATTACTCAGTCCAATCTGTAATTCCATGGTTATTCATGTAGATTATTAACTATCAGATGCTACAACCTTCTGGAGCATGTATATCATTTTCATATGTCCCCCCCACCATGTCCACTTACAGACCTTTGAGCTTACTTTAAACAAATCTGCAGCTGTAACTGGGGACAAAAAAGGTATGAATTATTCAAAGTTTAGAAGAAATGTTAATTACTTCCAACCAAGGTCCAAAAGATTTAGTTAAAGACTCCTTAGAGTGTATGTAGCACATTCAAGAATACTGGCTATTCTCCAATGGTTTGTATCTGCTGAACTTAAAAATTCATGTAAGTCTTTAAAATTAATGCAGCATAACCATGTGTATCCTCTAGAACCATAGCAATTGCAATAAAAGTGCTTTAATTTGCAATCAAGTGATTTTCGTCATAATGTGACATTAAATATCAAAACATTTCGTAATTATCCCATTACTATAATGTATTAACGATATTTCCAAATATTTACTTTAAAAGATAAGGTGGTTTTCAGTTCTCACTTCTCTTGCAAACGTAAGTTGTTTGAGAGGTTCTTGAAACAGGTCACATCCTAAGATTTTTCAAGCAGCTGTTTCTCTTCCAGACTAGAATAAGGAAAGACTACAAAAACAGAGTCTTCTCTCATTCCTAGCAATGCAACAGAAAAACATCATCCTCTTTAAAAATCAGGTCCCCAGCCTTGAAGCCTTGCACAGATGCTGAACTTTGAATTCAATTGGCTTACTCATGTGCATCAAATCAAGCATAAACTTCAGTCCCTGCAGCTTCAAACTTGACCTATCCGGCAATTAAAATCCAAGAAATTAGGAAACATTTCTT
>VXAY01002117.1:462564-477564 GCA_013399855.1 Oxyruncus cristatus | reverse complement strand
AGGAATGATACTTGGCTATGCATTTTCTCACCAAACAGTTCTGATTTAGAGGTTGGTTTGGTTTGTTTGGTTTTTTTTAACTATATTCCCCCAAGAAACATCAGCAATAATAAAACAAGACAAAAAACCCCCACAAACATTGCCATTTCCCAACTTTTAGTAAACTCAAAGGTTGGCTGAAACATTTGATTTGGCATCTATGCCCCAATGCCACCTGACCTCTTAAGCCTGCCCCCCTGCTCCAACCTCCTTTATACCATTTTAATCATGCAGCACCTTCCTCTTGAAAGCTGGGGACCCTGTGAAGCCAGAACTGTTGCCACTATCAGCCACTCCATATTCAAAGGCGCTTCCAGCTTCAAGTTTACGTGTTACCACTACATTTTATGCTAGATATCTTTCTTACAGAATTCACTTACTTACAAGACTTTGGGAAAAGCATCACAGAGAGCTGGCGTCACTTTGTATCAACTTAGAGATCATACACTGCAAAGGCTTTGCTACTTTGCAGTTCAAGAGAGAAGGTTTCCCAATTTACACAGTTTTCTGAAAAGAAAATATCTGAGGCTGTTAAGCACTGAATTTTCCTCAAGTCCCCAGAAAAAAAAACTAAATACTTGTTTCCCACCTTACAGTTCCGTGCCTTCACACAGACGCGTGGATCACATTCCCCCTCTATATGCTTAGTCACTCCGTACAAAGCTGTTTTTAAACCCTCTGGAGAGATTCCTGCCTCTCCAAACATCACTGCAATTCTCACTACCACTGAGAGACAGAGAAGCAGCAGATTCATGTCCATCATCTTAGACACATTCACTGTAGTGCTGAATAGAGCAGAGTTGTTGCTTCATAGAGACTCGCAATGGCTAATTCTCATGCCCTGTCCACTGCACAGCCTCCCAAGTTCGCTATCAGTCTTACATCAGCAGCAGCTTCTTCCCTCATCTGACCACCTCCCAAAATACATCCGACTTTCCCATTTCCAAGCTGACAGCCTTTGGACCCTCTTGTTCTCTCTCTCAGCTCTTCATGCTAGGCCCCCCTTTGCCACCTGCAGAACTTCAGCTCTCACACACAGACCCTTCTCCTCCTCCAGGCACCTGTGTGAGCCATAGGAGGACTTCAGATCAATTTTTTAACAGAGAGCCTTTGGGGGCTTGTCTTTTGCAATCAAAAGCCAGTCTCCTGGCAGAAAAGAGAGCTCAAATTAGACAGGAGAAAGAACATCTTTTTAAAAAGCCCTGTTTTGGTATTATCGTGCTATAGCCCTCATCATAGATACACCTCTCAGGCTTCTCAAAACACAGCTCTGGGCTGCCTTGAAACACGAAATAAGTACATCCTTGTTTTCACACAGCTGCAACAAGCCCACAACAACCACATACGAACAGCAGCAATGCCCAGGAGCTCTGCAGACCTGTTGGCAGAGAGCAGCAAGCCAGCCCTGCTTCTACCAGGTCTCCTCATACTTAAGACTACATTATTCAAAGGCCAAATAAATTTTAAGCTTAAAACATCCAGGTTTTTGTTGAACCATTTCTTGTTTTTGAGAGGAATTAGCAAAAAATAAACTTATCTACGGTAGTTTCTTGAGGAATTTAAATTACATCTGGCGCTTAGACAAGTTCAGCCATTACAGAGCTCTACACTTCCTTGTCTGTGTGTGTCAGGAAGAAGAAAGTTGAGAGGACAGGCAGTGTGTAGAAACTCTCTGAAGCTCTTTTCCCAGTGAGCCTCAAAAGGGTTCCCCCATCCCAGCAGGTTAATGCTAGATAGCTTGAAAATAAATAGAATAAGACCTACACCTCCTCTACCCAGCATACAAAAACCTGGAGCACCGCAACGGAAGAAGGAGGTCTGACTCTGGCAGAGATCAAACCAGACATCTCGTGCACAGCTTCTCTGGTTCGTACATGGTTTCACCTCTTCCGTGGACATACAGAAGAAGGACTGTGAGGAGGCAGCACAAAACCCAGCTTGCATCTACTCTACACAAGACTCAAGCCCCTTACTACATGCAATGAAGTCTCCTTTTCACATCACACATGTGTAAAGCTGTTATCAGTTTCTCCTCCAATACAGTGCAACATTCCAGGTTCTCCAACCTCACCCGGAGCACAAAAAACTCAGTACTTCTCCTCTCTTTCCCAAACAGCCACTATAGGCATCCAGGATATACAGTGAAAGAATAAATAAATAAATAAAATACACAAACAAACCAACCAAAATAGAAGGCATTTCCAGACTGAGGCAGAAGGTCTTACCTCAGGAAGAGAAATGCGCGTTGCTATGCTGTGCTCTAAACAGGCTGTTTCTCCCCTGCCTAACTCCAATCAGGCTCCAGGCAGCCCATTAGCAGCCAATTTAAAAGTTCACAGGTGTTAACAGGATAAGTGGCAGATATCTTGCATACCTTGGTGTGGCAAAACCCTGCAGTGAGGATATGGTTCCCTTCACACAGAAGAGGTGAAATGCTCTCCTCTAACCAAGATCAACAAAAAAATCTTACTAGCTCAAAAATCTTTATTTTTCTTGCGCAAACTTTTAGAAATTTGAAACCACTGGTAGTTTGTTTGCATTCTCCCCCTCAGCTGATCGGTATCTTCTGGGCATTGCGGTACTTGACCTTTATTCTCCCCAAGTTGTCACTTAGCAGACATGCAGCTTGGTACGATTGTGTTCTCACCAATATTCCTGTCCCCCCCCCTGCCCCGCCCCACAATACACACAGCACCAGTGCTGGTTATGCAAAGTGGGGTGGGGAAAACGCTTGCTTTTGCTTCTGATTGAAACATACCTTCTCTAATAATTCCAGGTGATGGATGCAAGTTAGAGGCAAAAAGCTAATACAAACATTAATTTCTATCTTGGTCACCTTTGCTCGGACAAAGCTTCATTCTTCAAAGAAAAGAGGGATTTTGCTTAAAAAGTTATTCCACCTGCTTTGGTTTCCCAGGCTATTGCTGTGAATCTGAATTGCTGAAAAGATGTAGGAAGAATATGCTTCGTGAAACAAGGTATGATAATGAGGAAAATACACTGCTGGGTTACAAATGCAGGTGTTTTTGACAGTTGGTGTAATAAAGCCTTTCTCAAAACTTCTATTGCCTTGTTCTGGCTGCACAGGGCAGGAAGAATGAAGAACGCACAGAGAGGCTTTTGGCCTTTAACTTCCACCCAGGAGGTGTTGGACTGTGCTAGTGAAGGCTTCAGGCTAAGCTGTGTCCCAGGGCTTCTCCGCAGGATAGGCTGGGAGGAATAATGATTCAGCAGGCCCAATTCTAAATGTGGTTTGCATTGTCATTTCCAGGCAAATCACTCAGATCTTTTGAGCTCAAATTCAGGCTGCATATGTATTTTGTGCCTAAGACAAGAATATCTAGCAGCATGTTTTCTGTCCTTTACCTAGTTCTCAGGATGAAATGGCAGGGTAACAGCCCCCAGCACATCCTCCTCAGCATCCTGGGAGCATCTCAGAGGGGGAAGGAGAGACCTAACCGAGTGAGGTTCACCGAACAACAGCCAGATTTCGTAAGGGTTATTGCATCCTCTACCTGTTCCATCTGGCCATAAAATGAACTCTGGTTTAGTAGCTGCATAAGGCCAGACCCGAATGCTTTAGATCACCCATATGGAAATAGAGCAGTAATGCCCTCAGTTTTCACCTTTGCATTCACAGAAGCATTTTTCACCAGGAGCTCTCAAAAATCAGTGGGTCTCCTTATCTATATTCCATAGAAACAGCCCTGTTCTTACCACCCCAGAAACTGTGTAGAGTTGTTTCTTATGTAGTACAGAGTAGTTTCAGCTACACCGTTCACAGTCTAAATACACAGATTTGACAAATCAAGATATGGAAACAGAAAAGAAATGTGAAACTTCTTGCCTAAGATGAACGATGATACAAAACCAATTCCATTCTCACACCCAACTGCTCTTTGCTGGATCAAACTCTCTTGCGCTGCTTTAGTTGCTCCTGGCAGTTTTAATGAAGCCTCACTGAACTAGAAGATGATGATTCCTTTGGGCCCTTCACATTAGTATTAGTGGATCTTATGGCCTTTTGAAATAGTTTTGTTTGCTTCTTTATGTTTGAAACCAGCAGAAGTGGATCTTCAAAGGTGGAACCCACTACTGTCAAGAGATATCGGTGTGTTTGCCATTAGAGGACTACTTCTTTCACATTGTCTCATAGCATTAGTAGACTCAAAAAATTACTTGCTCCCTTAGACATCTCTACTTCTTTACCCTTTTTGTTTAGACCTTGGTGTCAACACTTAGGACTTAATCAAATTCTGAAATTGAGGAGCACAGTTTCCCAGTCTGCTGCTCCAGTTCAGTTCAACTTGACACAGGGGGTGAGAAAGGCCAGAACCTCATTTGCCATATCATAGCACCATGTTGAGCCACACAATATGCACAAGACCTCAACTGAATTACACTGTACCCTGCATCTATGTTTACCAGAGAGCAGTGTGACATTCCCCTTGATGCCAAGTAGTTGTTATTTGAATTCATACCAATGAGCAATAGTTTGAAAAGCATAATAGCAAATTATTCTTATAACAAATTGAACAGAGGGACTAATAGACAAAAAACGCAACAAAATTCTGGAACAGTGAGCATGGAAGACTTCTTGGACTGAAGCATCTAAGCTGAATCTGCAGAACTGGAGCCCAAAATAAAAAAAATCTACTATGAGCCTCCCAGGATAGTTAGCAATCCACGCAGGACAGCAGGATGGTTGGATCAGGCTCAGTGCTGTTGAATCACTGTTGCACACAGAGGCCCTTTTTCCCTGAGGCCCACAGCTACCACAGCTGTCCCACAGGAGAGCCCATCTCACAGGCAGGGCTGGGAGAAGAAACATAACTTTTTTCTTGCCAGACTGTCCTCTTCCTGAAATGGTCCAAGACCTTTTTATCTGCCTTTGTGGCGGAAGGACACAGCTGCAGGTCCAAGAGCTAAACTGGAAAAGCTGTCAGATTCCTGAGTGTCCTTGCTCTCCTGGTCACAACCCGGATGAGCAAGGACAGCCCCCCATGGGTGCTGATGGGCTACAGGCCAGGCTGAAGCCAGACAAAGCAACTTGCCTTTCTCTCCAGGCCCTTGAGCAGCAAGAGGCAAATGTGAGTGGGCAATCACATTTTGTTTGGTAAAAGATTATAAAAACCCTCCTGAAAATCAAGACAAGAACTAATAGAAGATGACTGTCATGTTGTGTGCGTTTGTGTCCCAACCTCAGCAGAGGAAATGTGGGGACAAAAAGGCTAAAATAAGTTTTATTTTAGGGGATTCCAAATGAATCTTTCAGTTTGTCACACAGGCTGCCAGTCTCTCCAGGCTGCCTGTGTCCCCAGGCCAGAGTGGACAGACTTTCAGAGGCTATGGACAGAGGCAGAGAAAGAGCCACTTGCAACCTCATTCCCCAAAACCATGTAAAAAATGCAAGGGTCTGAAGAGGAGGGCAGTCATGCAGGTTGCCAGGAACAGATCTGTCTACCAGTGGGGCTGATTCCTTCCAAGAACTGGCAAAAATTATAAAATCCCACAAACTGTTTAGGATCTGTCTGATCAGCCTGTACCAATGAAAAGAAAGATATTGTGCTGGGTCATTTTTCACCAAATGTAGTTGTGTGATACCGATAATCAGGTGGTGGGACGGTCGTTATTACCACGGGCACTTATTTCTGTGGTGTTACACAGGAAATACAGTACTGACTAGTAGGACAAGTGCTGGAGACTGTCCCGCACACTGCTGTACACCTGGGGTGCTAACACATGAATACTTCAGTAGTAGCATAGCACCAGTTCCTGCAGAGAGAATGTGGGCAGAGATCCCATAAGTTAAGCTTGAAGAAGAGCTGATCAGGGATGCCAAGTTTTGTCCGTGTGTAAATTTACAGTTGGTGGCATTTCCACTGTAAGTGCCATTGTCAAGATTTTAGGATTCGATTGCAAAAAAAAAAAAAAAAAAAAAAAAAAAAAAAANAAAAAAAAAGAAAAAAAAAAGCATTTGACTGAAACTTGCCATTCAACTTCTCATCATCAGAGTAAAATACCATACTGTACCAAGAATGAAAAGAGAGAGAGAGAGAGAAAACAACAACATTTAGCAGGTTTTAAAATTATGCAGATATTTTTAATGGCTTTGGAGTATTCAGACACTCACTCATATGTCAGAAAACAGATTTGATTTATAGGAATGACATTTGGCAGAGCAATTAATCCATACTATGTTCTAATCATGTTTGGTATAGGGAGAGGAAAAAAAAAAGTCAAACTTAGGTTTAAAGCTGATTGTGCCAGGAATTATTTTCAAAGAAGGCTCATAAGGGTTTTCAGGAAGCCCAAGGACAAAATCTGGTCTTTTATGCCTTCCCTGCCTCCATCACCCAACACAAGAATGAGACTGCATCCGATTTGCTAGTTGAAACTCAACAATTAAATCTTCTTGCCTCTGCTGGAGGTGAAATGGGTGTATAGCCCTCTTCGGCTTCTAAGCAGATAGATCCTCCTTCTGACATTATTCCTCAGCCCCAATAAGGCTAACAGAAATCTTGAAAGGAAAACTATGGACGGTTCATCAAAAAATGTCAAGGTTTCACGCAGCAGAACAGAAATTTGCCTTTGCATGAGTGCTCTTTGATCTGATTTGTCTTTCCCAGAATGAAACTTTCATTGGTCTCTATTACATCCATTTCAGAAACATTTCTTGAGGCAGAAAGTTCCAGCTCCCCACCTGGCACTGCTTATATCCCCGTTGTCAGGGCATTTACACTTGGCTGTGGGGGCTCTCGTGCCAGCGACAGCAGAGCTGCTGCTCAGACACCTGCAGCAACTTCCATTAGAGCCCAGGCCCAGCCCCAGGGGCGCCCACTCTGCAGCTTCCCTCCTGGGTGCACAGTGGCACCTTCTTGTCTGAGGGCCTGGGACCCTGTGCCTCCGAAAGGGCCGTTCTGCTGAGACCCAGCAGTCCCAGCAGGGAGGGCAGGGCTGGATGGCCTCATGTATCCAGCAGCTGTCCTGGTTCCTTGAGGTGTTCCCATGGCTGCTGACATCCTCCTCGAGCTGTGCTGGTTTTGTGTAAGCATGAGCCTCTGTTTCTTTTACTGCC
Organism: Oxyruncus cristatus; assembly: GCA_013399855.1. NCBI lineage: Eukaryota > Metazoa > Chordata > Aves > Passeriformes > Cotingidae > Oxyruncus > Oxyruncus cristatus. Next base: position 470,447 of record VXAY01002117.1, on the reverse strand, counting down.
TTCTGAATCCCTGGTGTTGAATTCTGCAGAGAGGAAAAACCACCCTGTGTTTCATATCCAGCATGACAGACATGACCATTAAGAAAAGCTTCTCTGACAAATCCATTATGGAATACAAGAGCAAGCACTACATGGTAGTTTTCACTCATGGACTTTGCAACAGCTAAGAGTTATTTCACACAGTAACTGCACCATGTCTAACACAGAACTAGTGCCAGTTTGCTGGGAGAAGTCTTTTTTAAAGCCTATTTTGTTTCAAATCTATCAGAATTAAATCTAACAGCTTTTCCACAACATACCAACGCTATGTCTGTACTTGAGCTTGTACCATGGGCTGCTCTCCACTTGTGATTGGGCATTCCCCAACAAACAAACAAAACTTTAACATGACAATTGATTTTTCTGTTGCTGGGGGTTTTTTTTAATTATAATTTTAAAACCAGACTTTCTCCCTTCACTAACTCTGCTAACTCTCCTTCACACCCCATCTTCAGAAACTCTCGCTTAATTTATTCACAGATGAAAACATATTCCTCTATACTCCTTCCAGGATAGCTTTAAAAATCTGAGGTTACATGTTTAAGACAAATATATAATTATTTTAGCATAATGGTTTTAACACCTGCTACGAAGATTGCAAAACCATTCCCATTCTACCTATAACTCAGTTTTCTGACACCCATAACTCAGAAAAAATTGCCTCTGGCTTTAATATCTTCCATATTCTTTTCTGTCTGAAGACGTATCATTAAATATTATTACTACAGGAGGTATGTTTGGGCAATATCTTTCAGACGTACTTGAATTAAAGGGAAAAAGAAGAAAAATTCTGACCAGATGCACTATTTTTGGAAGATGAGTACAAAAACCAGCTGGCCTGAGCTAGCCTCTGCTGAAAATTATACCTCTTGAAAAGAGTGAGGTGGGAAAGTTCAAAAGACCTTGCTTGAGGAGTGACTTTTGGGCCTGATGTAAGAGCCACTGACTCTTTCTCTTGCAGACAAAAAAGGATTCACCTCTTTGCAGGTTTGTGCACACACACACACGAGGTTCCCCACTGCCATACCTGAGCAACTCTGACATTTTGCTTTGACTAACCTCCCCTCAAAACCCAAACCCTCCTGTGCTGCCTCGTGCCTGCGAGAGAGGTAAGGTGGCGTTGGGGCAGGTGCTGAGATTTGCTCCTCAGTCCTTTCAGGCTCTGCCCCACTCCAGCTGGGGGGCCAGAGCATCCACATAAATGCCCCAAGGCTGCCAGCCTTGGGCCACCAGCTGGCCTGGAGTGGAGCTGCTGTCTCCACAGAGTAGGGACCGATGGTTGTGTCCAGTCTTTCTGTTGCCTTTCTGGTGGGAAAATTCCCGTCTCTTCAGAGGTTGCTCTCCGAGTGTCAAGGGCAGTCCTGCGTTCTCTTTGCCCCCTTCCCAGCGGCCAGACTTCATTCAAGCACTGACTTTGATCCCAGCGTGTGCTGTGAGCTGCTTTCACTGTGTGAAGTCATCTGGAGGATGGGCTACCAAAGGCAGGAGTTCACAGGTGACTTTTAGCACAAAAACCCCACTACATCAAATTATGAGATAACAACTAAATGTAGCATTTCAAGTCCCCTGCCTTTTCCAGAGGAGAATCTCAGGCTGTTGCACTCCCACACAAGTTACTCAGATAAAATTGGAACAAGTAAAGATCCCAAACCAAGCAACGTTTCGTGTGCAAGCATGAGGCCTAATCCAGTGCTCAGCTGAGTCAAAAGACACCTATTTTCTTCCCTAGGCCACAGTAAGCATGCTTTTGCCCGAACATGGGGTCTGATTTACATATTTTCATGTATAACCTGATATTTTACCACGAAAACTTTCCATTATACCTGCCTGAAGCTTTATCACCTAGATTTACTACTAATCAGTGCTTTTTCCCTGCACTGACAGAGACAGTCAGTGTCTGAGGAGTCATTATTTCTCACACAAGTACACAAAACCGGTAAGTGTTCTAGGTTTGATGTTACAACTGCTCACTGTCACCTTGGTATCTGCTGCTGACAGTTATTCCCTCCACAAACTCTTTGTCAGAGTGCTTACGTTTTTGCTGGAAGGCTTTCAAGTTCTCTTTGAGAGCTGAAATCCACATCACACGCAGTGCATACAGGCACGCACACACACTACTTTAAATATCATAACAAATGATACCATGAGCCTTTCCAAAGCATCTTAAAGAGCTCTTCTCTTTCATAGGATAACATATGTGGATTTTTCTGAGGATGCTTTACACATTATTTTTCAGTTGGTTGGTTGGTTTGGTCGGTTTCTTGTTGGTATGAGTTTTTTGGGTGTTTTGTGTTTTAAATAAGGTTTGTTGTTGTTTTGGGTTTTTTGTTGTTTTCTTTTTTTTGTTTTTTGTTTTTGTTTTTGTTTTTTTTTTTAATAATAGGAAATAGGTGTTTCCTCAGTGCCTGATTTTTGAAATCTGGAGTGTGGTTTCTTCAGTAGATGTGGCAGCATGTGGGTATTCTCTCCTGTTTTTAGAACTCAAGTTGCTATAACAACCCACGGCATCTGTTCAACCCATTACCTAAGCGGCCTTTTTTTCTTGCTTGCTTTTTTTTTTTTTCTTTTTTTCCTTTTGGGTCTCCTATTCTTCTGAAGTCAAGTGCTCTGCTTTGATTTTTATTTAAGGAGCTAGCTTATGCTCCAATGTGTATATGCAGAATGAGCTGAAAGAAGCCAAAATCTGTGCTGAAAAGATCGCAACTTTTGGAGAGTATCTGGCTGAGTGGGATGAGTTCAGGGCTGGGCCCTGTTCCCACTGAAGTGAAGATACACCAGTTCCTGCTGTGAGCCTGAAATTCACTGCTACATCTTATGAAAGTGGGGGTTACTCTGTTGAGTGACAGACAAGTGATGGACACTACCAGGGAGCCATTGATGGAACAAGAGCCAACAGATGGACAATGTGTATAATTGGCTCTGTATAATTATTATGTTCCCTCCTTATCAACTGCTTTCTTCTCTTCTGGAGAAAATCTTGATTTTTATTGAACCAGTTTTTTTCCAGAATGATGGGGGGGAGGGGGTAAAAGAAAGAAAAAATAAAAGAGATTTTTTTTTTAATTCATACCAGAGCAGCAGTGCTATATCAGTGCTGGGGTTTGGATATCCCACCTCCTCTGTGGGTTAGCTGCCCATATTTCATGCTTCATCACAGAGCACTGCCTGTGAAAAAGAGGAGCTTGTCACTCCTGAAGTCCCTGCCTGCAGTTCATTGGGGAAGGTGTAGACCAGTTACAGTCCTACCCATGGAAGAGAATGGGAACATAGCTACAATTCCCAAGAGGAAGACAGACACTGGCTTCAATGGGAGTACTTCTGGTTTAGGATGAAACATTTTGTCTGTGAGTTTTTAAAAATGCTTAGGATTTTCTATCCATATAAATCATTTTCATTAAAAGTTTTCTGCCAAAAAAAAAAAAAAAAAAGAAAAAAAAAAAGAAAAGCCTTTTCACAAAAGCATTTGCATTTTCTCATCAGTCCAGCTCCAAAATGCTATTACTGTCAATCAGCAGATAAGCAACTCTGGGCATACGCAGGTCTGCCCAGCCCCCATACCCACAGCTTGTTAGAAATCAGCAAAGGAGATGGCATTTCTTAGGGGCTTCAGTGTCTTATGTCGAGTGTCTTAGGAGGGATGGAGCAGTTTTCACAATAATCTGCTGAGCAACTGATTTTCCCATACGTAATTCCGCACACAGGTAGCTTCCAAATGAACTGAGGTATAAGCTGCCCTGTGCTGCCCCAAACACACCTTTGGCTTTGTTTCCAAATCAAGGCACAGCCAAGGTATATACTGAGAGCTATAGACACGGAGACAAGGCTTGTTGTGGGTAGGATTTGCAGGATTTTGGCTGCCACGGGACCTCTGCAGAAAGGTGGCACAGGGATGCCAAAATCCTTGTCCTCTCATGCAGCTGTCCCTGCCTGCCAGGAAGCTCTCCAGCAAAGACGCATCATACAGCCAGCGAGAGGCTCCGTGTGCTAGAGGGATGTTTCATGTCACTGCAGCCGTGGCCACTCCCCGTCCCTTGTACGCCACATATTGAAGGCAAGAGCTCACAGGGACTAGTAGGCTCAGCAGCAAGCAGGGCTGAGCCCCTCAGGCAGGAGATGGTGGCTTTCGGATCAGAAGAAGCAGTCCTGCAGGGCAGGAGATGACTCAGAGCCATCCCAGGGACTGGGAGCATTGGAAGCCTCCAGAGAGCTCTGTCATGACAGCCACGTCTTTCATCTGTCATGCCATTAAACTTCACCTTAATCTTCATTTCCACCTGGATACAGAGCAATATCCATATCTCCTTAGGAAAGCCAGACGTAGGCAAGGTGTCTTCACCTCACACAGGGACTTTCAGAGCTTACTGTGAGTACCCCAGCACCACGAAAACTCCCATGAGGGGCAAGGAACCTGGTTTCCCATTTGTCTTAGCAATCATGAGATAATATTCTCTGAAATCACACCTTTCTCCTTCAAAGCTTCTGTGTATATTTGGTAACTTGTACATATGTCATTTCTGTACGACAGCCACAGCTCCCACCTGGAGTTTTGCAACATTGTCCACATGTTACCTTTCCTGCAGGATATAAATGTGTTACTGATACTATTTTTGCACTACAGAGAGAAAAATGAGAAAAAAAAAAAAAAGAAGAAATGAAGTTGCATGCCAACTGCCAAACTGGGGTTCACCTTGCGCTGTAGAAAAGAGACAAAGAGGAACCACTTTGCTCATTTATCTTGAAAACATGCAGGGATAGGGTCTCTTTTTGGGTACAGGGATGAACACCATCCTAAGCTCCACAGAAATGCCGTTGCTGGTCAGGCTCCTTAGAACACGTGTCTGAACTGGCACACCTCACATTCAGCAGGTAGCACTGGCTTCTCAGGCTCAGCAACTGCGGTCCTGTGGCACTTGGCCAGCCCAGGGAGAGGTGCCCTGCCAGGCTGAGGCACTGCCGAGGTGGGAGCATGAAAATCAGCTCGGGAACAGGCAGTGAGAGAGGATCTTCGTTCCTCAACAGTTGTCCACAGGCTTGGCACTGGTAGTGCCCCTTGGTTCTTTCCCATAGTTGGAAGGCAAAAACCACATGAGCATTCTCACTGTGATTCCAGCAGGATTTCCATAGAAGTGGTTGGAAAGAAGTGGAGAAGCACAGCAGCGATTGTAGCTATTGTAGAGATCATGTAACCCAAAGTGAAAGTGGAAAGTTCGTCCCCAGGGAATATTTCAGTCTTCAGGCAGGAGCCAGTTAAGAATTTATATTTATACAGTGTGCCAGCTCCTGATCAAGAGCCAAAGAGTGACTGCAGATGAATTTATCCTGCAAATACTTCCTAGTGACACCAGGTTTCACAGCGCAACACATGGATCCTCAGCCTTGGAGACACCCATGCACACATATTCCTGGGCAGAACAACAAAACGGAGCTAAGAATTAAAACCATTTCCGACATGCATATATTTGGTTCTACTCTATAGGATGATGGCTCCCTTTTAATCTTCTTCAGTCGTACCTGGGATTGCAGTGAATCAGCATAGGTTAGCTCTGCGGTGCTAGTTTAAATCAGCTGAGGACCTGGTGCTCAGTATAAAGGACATGTGACAAACCATTACACCGTTCCCAAAGACTGATTATTGGAAAGGCGGAAATCTCAAGATCAGCCTAGTGGAAAACACAGAAACACATAAATTTGACTTGGACCAGGGTGACCAAAAGATAACATCTGAATATTTTAAGTGGACAAATTTATTTTTGTTTTACTTTACCAAGAGCTTTTCATATTGATTTGGGCAGGAAAGAGGCCATGTAGGCATCCGTTCATTCATAAACTTTTCTAAATCCCAGGTTTAATAGACTACTGCTCTTATGAAGCATGAGCAGGAGATAATATAACTAGAGTCAGACTTTATTTTAACTTAATTCTTCAATCACAGAAACATGACCTGACCCAAAGCCTTCATTCCTGGGTGTACATTATAAACAAATGAAATAAAGGTTTGTTTCATTGTAGCCATGGCAGTTTTGCTCATAAATGAATAAAGTTCTTCATGAAAAATAAACAACGTTTTGAAATCTCACTTTTTAAGCTTTATTTCAAATACTAGATTTTGATCCCTATTCTCCCAGAGTTTGCATCCAGACAAGCCTACTAATCTTCTGGTCATATCTCTGCATTGATATGTAGAAATCATAGGTCTAAAATAACAGATCTCTACCTTTTACTGTGCTGAACTACAATCTTGATGACAAACATCATGATCAGTACAGCTACTCTCTAAATTAGGATCCAGAACTGGGTCTCAGATTCGCTGGGGTTCTCTCACTGGGGGAGGTCGCACTGACTTGCAGGGGAAGGTGTTCCACACTGGTAATCACACAAAATTACAGATCCCTCCAAATAACTTGAGTGTTTGGTACTTTGGTACCATTTCTGCTCCTTGCAGTACGGTTCAGTGGAATTAAAATCTGGACTCTTTTCAATGTGTAATCAGCACTGCCCCCTTGTTAAGTAATTTTTCTTCAACACAGCAAGGTGAAAATAAGAGGTTGCCTGTGGTCCTTGGACAGATTGTAACCAAACACAGACTAAGAGATGTCTAAAAGTATTTCCATTAGGCAGCATTTCCAGCTGCACTACTAACACTGTTCAAAACGGAAAGCAATTCTCTTCCTGGCACCATTTCAGAAGATTTAAAATGCATCATTCTAATTACTGCCTGACAAATAATCCCAGAATGCTAGCTAGGAAGTTTGAAGATATATTATCATCACACTGGTATATTGAACTTTTTATGATGCCTAATATCACTAGGTTATAAATGAGTGAAAGCATCCTTTGCCACTGGCAGAGTACAGCCCTCTAGCACACAAACTGAAGGTTCAAACATTAGTGTGACACAGCTATAAACCCAAGGTCATTTTGTGGTAAAACAGTCTAGAAGAGTTGCCAAATCTGTCTTTGGACTAATCTTGATCGTTTTGGACAGTGATTTCATTCAGTCTCTCCAGGAATTCATAAAATTCCTCCACATTACATTAACTCTTTGCAGTTCTGTTTCTGTTACAGGGTGACTGCCTAATCTCAGGAAGATCAGATCGGATTTTCCTTTATCAAGTCCACACATAGATCTTTATCTCTTTCTAGAAGCAGAGCTCAATTCAAACTTCTTCAAAGGTCTCAGTAATTCATTCTATTCCCCTTCCCCAGGTTTCTGGCAGCAGCTCGGACCTCCAGGTTCCAAAATACCAACAGGAACTTTGTCCTCTTCAGACACTTATCACTCAGGCTAGCAATGTGGACTGATTTAATGGTATTCAATTAATTTAAGCTCCCCTTTCTCTCTCTCTTTTTTTTTTTTTTCCTTCTCAGAAATAACTGTTTGACATAAACATCTTTGTTTGGCGTATCACTAGATCTGCTGCTAATTATAATGCTGAACCCAGATGCTTGGTGGAGGAAATTAATCTACGTCCTGTGTAGTTTGTTGGGCTTGTTTTAGTAGGTTTGCCAAATTTTTACTGAAACCCTCATATGACTTTTATTATCTGGAGATAGATATTAAAGGGCCAAATACTGTTCTTATTCTCACTGGTATAAACCTAAACAGCTCCATGGAGGGAAATAAATATAGTTACATTACTATGGGTTTACATGAAGTTACTCTAGATTTACAGTACTGTAAATCCTCAATAGTGAAACCAGGAAGCTAAACCACAAATACTCCATCGTCTAAACCTGGGCTCTTCTACTAGTTGAAAAGCACAGTTTTAAGCCTCAGAAAAATGACAGTATTCATAATTTATTTTGCTAAATTGGCATACAAAAATAACTTTTTTTTTTTTTTT
>VXAY01002117.1:415684-462545 GCA_013399855.1 Oxyruncus cristatus | reverse complement strand
TTTTTTTTTTTTTGCAAGTTGGCCCACAGAAAACACCTGTGGAATAATTGGCATCGAAATTACTCTCTTTGGAAAAGCAAAAATGTTTCATTATGAAACTGTTCAAGCTATGAGCTGCTGCAGGAGCCAAAGAACTTCATTTGCCTGCTTGTATCACCTGAGTTTCCCACAAAACCCTGTAACACATCACCAGCTGGTGGTGGAAGCTTTTTTGTGAGGGCAGGGCAACGCCAGGGTTAGCACTGGCCTTGGACACATGGTATCTGAAGACCTGAAGTCCCAGGAGGTACCAAGAGCTCACTTGGGCCCAAGAGAAGCTCATACTGCCCCAAAGGAAAATATTTCAGTTCCACCAGAAAAAAAAATAGTCCCACCATAGAAAATACACCTTTTGGCTGCAGAAAAATTGACTGTTTCTCTGTAGAAAACACTGGGGTTTAATAATCTCCCTTTTCTACCCCTCCCCCTGCCCCATTTTCACAATATAATATTTGCAAAAATGTGAGCCATCTCCATAACTGGTATTTCCCATACAGAAAACAAATAGAAGCTTTTGGCTCTAAGCTTTAAGCTAAGTAAAAAACAAACAAACAAACAACCCCAACAACCTTTAAACCAAAACCCCCTAAAGTCAACATTCCTCAAACAGAGGCAAATACATGTTGTGAAAATGTATTTTTTATCAGAAACAAAACTGACAGAAAGTTTCCCACCCTGCTCGAAGACAAAACTGAGTAAGCCAGAAGAGCTTCCCTGTATGTCAGCTGACACTTGAAGAGCAGTATCTTTTGAGCAGTACAGACCTAAAGACAGGAAATTTCCCAGGGAAAAAATAAAAACCCTGCTCAGAGATGATAACCTCTGGTACAGTGAACGGCTGTTAACACCAGCTGGTCACCATTTGCAGGAAATGCCATAGACCTCAAATGGGGTGATGATTTTAGAAAGAAAATAGGTATTTAAAAAATAATAGGATAAAGTTTTCATTTAAGTAGATTATTTGTTTCCATCTATGGCATTTACTGTGCACAGTTAATTGTAGGAAAGTCACTTTTCAGAGAAGCACCAGGTCCTATGATTAGGAGCGTGAAACAGGCTGCTGTTATCAGAAGGGGCAGCAAGACTCCCATCAGTAAGACGCAATTTCCCATTTCATGAAATGGGCCGAGGAGCCCAACTCACAAGTTAGGAGATCCTCAGGGATCCATGTAGATCAAAGTAATTTACAGGAGCCTGAGGCTAGCTGTACAAACTGAGCAAAGTCCGGTTCTCAGCCTGACAGTAATTGAGTGGGACAGATTTTAGGCAAAACAAGTTCCTGCTTTGTGCAGTACTTGGAAGGCCTCCATGTTTGCTCCTACACAGGTACAGTGAGCAGCAGCAGAGCAAGTTCCCTGTTGAGCAGATCCTCTTTTATTGCAGATTTGAAGACACTGACACCAGCAAGTAACGTCGAACATTTATTGTCTCTCTTACATCCTTTTGCTCTGATATTCTCCATGGAGCTCTTTGCCACACGAGTTTGTTCTGCATTTTGCCCAGACTACGTAGGTTTAATTTTCAAGTGTCTTTTCCCAGCCAAGAGGGGCAGAAGTAATTTGCTACATTAGCAGGCTAAGTATCTTTCCATGCAGTGGCAAATGGTTATCCTTTTTGACAGACGTGTCTGGAGCAGTGGAGGGTATGTTCACCTTTGATGTGGGTTTGGAGAGCTCCAGTGCTTTGTGTACTCTTTTGGGCTAAAGCAAACACGAGATAATTTGCCTTTCTGCAGCATGGTTTCAACTCAAGCTAGAATTTGGCAAAGCAAAACAATGCTAATAAATCAAGTGTGAAGGAAATCCGAATATTCATGATTTGCATGGCAATATCTTTTACACTCCTTTGGACACTAGAGTAAAAATGGGAACTTAGACTTGCATTATTCTGCTAGAAGCCCAGCTACACATCACAGCTCCCCCCTCAGCACTAACCCAGAAACTGGAGTTCAACTTTGTTTTCCAGAGGCAGGCCTCCAACTAACACCTTGTGCTGCAGCTGAGGACAAGACAAACCTTTCTCCATGTACAGGGGTCTGAGGGACAGAGGTTCTGACCAGAACACCTCTGAGGACAGTGGTAAGAGTGCAGAAGCCCCAGACTATTCCAATGTACACCCCATACACTCATAAATGGAGTTAGGAAATAGAGGATGCAGTTCACAAACCAATCCAATTACCAGTCTAAACAAAAGAGTTAGTTCAAAAATGAGTCCAGTTATGATTCGAAAGAGCTGGAGACAGCACTGTTTCTCCCTTTTAAATTGCAACAGGGTTTCCAGGGTCCCAGAAGTCACAGCAGAGATGTGGTTGCCATACATTTCAGAAAACGACTTCAGGTAGGCAACCTGCTCTGACAGATTTTGCCTTAGCACACCAAACTGTACTTGCTCACACTTCACATCAAAAAGCAGGTGCACACATACATGCACAAGCAGCAAACTAGGACTCCAAGCCGTGATCCAGTTGGAGCTCAATCCAAGCAAGCATGGGACACTGCCAGGGTTCGAACATGAGGCTTGGCTCCAGAAAGGATGGGAACCACTAGACGACACACTCTTTGGCACAGGTAGAGCCCAACCCCAGAGTTCTGGAAGGCAATCAAGTACAGGCAAGCCACTGCAGCCAGCATTCAACACAGCTTCACACAAGCGTCCTCCTGTAACCTTCCATCTTTACAATCATTTGCAAAGTGAAACGGCAGTAGCAAACCGCAATATAAAGAAGAGCAATACTTTCAGAAATCTGCACTGTAGAATAATTCTTTGTACAGGTAAAGGTTGTCCAGTTCTTCTTGTGGTGTGCTTCTGACTGTCATTCAGTCCCCAATGAATACTATCAGTGTAGTAAGCTAATAGAACTGAAATGTTAACTAAGATTATTGATAGCATTCTGTATCTAGTCCATTATAATCTCAGTGTAGAGATTGTGGAGTTCATAACAGCTAGCAATAAAATATTTCTGTTCACAAAGAAGGTAGGCAAACAATGCACAGATATTTTACTTAAAAGTATGCAACAGCTTAAAAATTATAAATGTACAGTGCTTGTTCCATCTGAAATGGCATTATTGTTTCATCAAGAGTACATTGCACTGTCCTTTTAGTTACAAATTCTGTTTTTTTCAAGGACAATCTAATACAAAGTCATTTAAATTGCTGACATTTATATCTCTAATAAACTGTACCCTGATAATCAGGGACTGTGAAGGATTATTTTTTTTCTCTTAAATTATCACAGAGCAGCTGTAAAAGTACAAAATCCACAGAACCTTGTTTACCTTGTCCTAATGACAAACACGGGGCTTCATCATTCTGGCCTGAGCAAAACCCGATAGATTGGGCCCCTGAACGAAAAGACTAAAACGGTTGTTCCCCTCAAATATTTACTCATACTTGCTCCTTCCTCAAAACAGATGCCAGGCTCCTGCTGCCTCTTCACTTTCAGGAGTATCTGCCTCTTTGTTTTAACTCTTCTGGCACTCTGCATGAGCAGAAACGCCCAGATTGTACCCGCTGTCACATTCACACCAGGAAGGGACTGGGAGAAGAGCTGCTGCTTCTGTTTTACAAGGGAGCTTTGGGCGTTGGCATGTGCATACACAAAGTGGCTCTTTTACTTCCTCCTGAAGACAGATTTTATTGACTTAATTATTATGCCTTCGTTTTACTTAGGGTGGACAGAAACACCCTGTTTAGACTCACTTTTATACGGAAATCCAGCAACAGCAGGAGAACTATGGTTCCTTGTGCTAATATGATGAGAACACAGGGATGGCCTCACAGGGTAAACCTGTGCCCCAGCCAGACCTGGGATCCTTCTCCAAACATTAAATGCCACAAATTCTCCACCACGCAGATGAAGACTTACTTGTACGATTTGCTTTGTTCACCTCATTTCCCTTTACCCTGAATGCCAGCCGTGAACACCATTCTCCCCACACCTCTATAAGCTTCTCCTTTCTCCCTTTTCTGGATGTTCTTTTCCCCTTCCCTTTCAGTTGACTAAATTTAAGCTATAGGATAAACTTATGAGAAGAGAAAAATACACTGTGGGGCAAAATGAAGCCAAGATAGGGCTGACAAAAAAAAGGCTCATCCTTGCCTTGGGCCGGGCACATATTCCTGCTAATATGAGGGGAATGGCATTGCTGGCAGGGTATCTGTGGGGGGCACAGATGAGCTGTCCTCCCACAGATAGAGACAGCCTGACTCTACTACTAGATTCTCCTGGCCTTTCCCTGTTTTAAAGGGCAGGAAAAAGAGAGGGCTGTGTACAAGCAGTATAAATAAGTATAAATAAGTCCAAATAGAGACATAATTAGACTGTCTTTGCAACAATACAAAGAACAGCAAAAACACAAGCCTTCAGTAATAAATGACGTTTTTGGTCTTGAACAGATTATAAGTGCTGTGGAATTGAAAGTCAACATTTTCCTTCCATTCACTAGCTCACATTTCTCTTACAATGGAGCCCCTTTTAATAGCTAATCACAGTCACCACATCGAAGGAAGGGAACAAGCAAACTGGCCCACAAGTCTTCAGCTCTGTGAGGTAGCAGCTGCATGCAAGATTTCAGGGAGGGGGTGAACCCAGTCGAGGCACATCAGGACCACCGGGGACAGCTGCGGTCCTGGGTACTTTTGCTACCAAACCCTCTCCAGAGCCAAGCTCTCTGGGATCCACAGCCATCTATGAAGCCAATAGCTAAATCCTCTTTCACTGCAGTTTTTGTTACTAATGGTTTTATTGTTTCTCCACAGCAATGCCAACAAGCATTAATTCTGCTTCCTCTTTGTATCCTTTGGTGCTGATATGTCTCTTCTCAGTTGTGATTTTCTCTGGCACCCAGAAAAGTATGCCAACCTCAGCTCCACGGGCTATGTGCAGTCATTTATACCCGTGCAAAGCAGATGAAAATCATTTCAGGATCAGGATGGCATTCTCTACCTGCTTGCTGCACTGCAGGCAGCCATCCCTCTTCAACCAGATGCGCTGCAATGGCGATTCCAGCCTCAGGCCTTTAAAGGCTGCAGCTCTGCTCTGTCCCACTCCCTTGCCAATGGGCCTGTCTATAAAGTTCTCAGCAAGACATATTTATTGAAACTTCGAGTGAACCAAGGATTCATTAAATGCCCTATCAGATGTAAAATACATTTTGCGTGGTCCTGAAAAAGAAATTTCTGCAATAAGGTTAAAAGGAGTCACTGCCAAATATTTCAGAGAAATAATGTTTATGGATTGAGACTGATTCCCTCCTCCCTGATAGAGCTGTAGCCATGCAGAGTCAGTGTACGCCAAAGCAGAATCGGGTCCTGGCTAATTTTAAACTGCTGCATTGCTGAACCTCTAACTAGGTGGGGCAAGTGGGTGGAAAAGCTATTAGTAGCAAACATTATTTTGGCTACCTGGAAGCTCGAAACTCAGGAAAGAGAAAAGTGGAGAAAAGACAGCAAGCACAACCAATCACCTTAAATGGGTCAGTGTTTAGGAATGCAAAAGCTTGTCATATCCTTTTAATTATAAGGGTGAGTTTAAGAATGAAAGACACAATTACAGCTGAAAAAACAGCTCACTTGAAGACCAAGGGAATAGTTATACATCCTGCATCCTTCCAAAAGAAACATTTCTAAGGTGGAATATATAAATAAAATACCATTAGAAACTCAGGAACAATTCTTTTAAAACTTTTGACCCATAAAGCAATCCCTCCCTAAGAATGTACTCTAGGTTTGAAGAGTCATTTTTTAAACACATTATGATTTTAGAAAGGCTGTGTGTTGGAGCAGAATTGTTCTCCAGTCAACCAAAAGAACAAAACCAATCCCTAAAGGTCCCCAAGTCATCCTGTCCCCAGCCACAGCATCTCTCCATAGGCCTTCAGAGATGGAATAAACAACATGGCACAATAATATCAGGCCCATAATATCCACTAATATCAGGCCCATTCTTTAGCCTTTACCTTTCCAAGTTCTGGATCCTATTTCTGCTCTCCCTGGTATCAATAGATATAAAAAAAAGCCCCTTCTCCTCAAGTTGACCCTCTGATTTCCTGGGTCACCCAGGCAGATACAATGCACCAGGGTAACATGGGAGTCACAAGCCCTTCCACAAGGAACTATAGCTTTGGGTCTTCAATGCGGTTCTGAAGTTTCTTTTAAATCTCAGAATTTTGTAATTTTAAAGTCCGGCCTCAAGGGGGAGATGCCAGAGTTAAGGATCTTCATTGATCAGGATGTGCACATTGTAATAGTCTTAAAATTATGGTAGTTTCAAATTGCATTGTCGAGATAATCCGTCTCCTACAATTTCCCTTAGCCTTTGAGCTGTGTGTTCAGTGACAACTCACACTGACCTTCTGCCAGCTGGAACCTGACCACTGCTCCTGAAATACAAATCCATATCGGTGAGTTTGTCCCAGTAAATTCCACTAGCCAAGCCTGAAACCCACTCCTGTCAATAGGAGCCCAGGACTGATCCCATTGGCTGGATCGGATTTTTGCATCAAGCATATATTCATTATAGGAAAGCCAAATGTGTTGCAAGATGGTGTCCTTGGTTTCTATTAATTTGCAGTACATCTTTCCAGACACAGCTAAAGTAGTAATCTTCTGCTCAGTTTTCCAGTTTGGATAAAAATATATCTTTTTGGTGTCCTGTTCTCAGCAGCATGGACATCAATCCAAACCTGTCTCAGTTAAATTGACCTAAATTCTCAGCTTCTCCTTGCATCTGGTTCCCCATGGCACATTTAGCTTTCTCATCAGGATAAGCCTGATGCCATGCCCTTCATATCATCTATCACAGAGGGTAACATATTTACAATGTTTACAAAACATAAAATATTTACTGTATTCATTTAACCAGGGTGTTCACAGACTCCGCATTTTTAATGACAGATTTGGCACCCCCGGTCTGCTTTAAGGAGCCTGAGATAATATGGAAGAGCCTTGGCTCAAGCTGAGGTAAAAAACCTACAAATAGTTTTTGGATAAATTCACCGAAGCAGGACACATTAGGTCAGCAGTACATTGATAATATTACTGCAAATAATGTTGTTACTGAGTGTGAGGAGTACAGACACTTGCAGTTTCTGGGCATTCAGGAAGGCAGGCGTGCAGGTGAGAAACCAAGGTGCATCAGTGGATAGCAAGTCCAGCCTTACACATATTCAGGATCTCTGGTCCGAGACACTGTCTCTGCATCGTGAGAGCACATTCAAGACTCAAAGCGGACACTGGTGGGTCAATCAGCAAACTATCTCAGAACTCATGGCACTTAGGTGATGCTCAGGGACGGAAAATTCTGACAGTAGAAGCTGAGTTTAGTTCAAGCCCGTTATTATCATTTATCAGAAGTTGGACTTTGTCCTGTTCATTTACTACGGCAAAGACATGTACCTTCCCTTCAAACCATGGCCACCCAGAAAGACCAGCTTTCAAATGTCCTTTCCAAGAGAAAAGAGGGTTCCTTTCAAGCATTGTAAGGTTATGGGCAAATGCATTCCCTCCTCTATATTTCTTTGAAGTTCCTTTCCCTTAGATGTAAATCTGTCCGTGACTCATTCTTACTCAGCTTTTCTCAGGTTTCCATAAGCAAATACTTGAAGCATTTTTATATTTGTGCTCTGAACCTACTCTGACTTGCCTGGGTTTAGCATCACATAATAAGCTCAGTATTGCATCTAGCTCTGGCCTAACTCTCAGATTTGCTGGGGAGGAGATTGGCAGGTAAATCAGAGGGTTAATATTTTGGTGCTTTTCCAGCAGCCCCCTGCAGAACAGGCAGGCTTTCTCTAAACAAAACCAGAAGGGAAGCAGTTCTTGCTGCTGGCAGCAGCACACACCACTTGAGGTGTCCTCCTCCTGCAGACAGTGATGGTGGGGAGCTGTGCCCTAGCAGGGAAAGGCCAGCACTGGTGGGAAGGTGGCATCTGCCCAGCCAGTCCCATGCTGCTCCCAGCCAGCCCGTGCAGTCACACTCTCTGCATCCATGGCAAACTCCCACGTGTGCTGCAACTCTTGGTGCCCAGTGCACACGGTGAGGACTGGAAATGCAGCTGAGTGAAGTCTCAGTACAGTATCACGTGTCCATTCAAGTCCTCCACAGATATTAATGGGCCAGATGGAATAAGTGACTGGGTTCTAAGTGGTCCAGCTCCTATTGGCTCAAACTGGAGCTTGAAGATAACATGTACAGACAATAAAATCTCTAAAGGAGGTTTACGAAGCAAGAGATAATTTGGTTGAACAAAGCGAAGTTATAAGACATTTGCAAAGCCCTAAGCTCACCTAAAGGCACAAAGAACTCAAGAAAGTATCAAAAAAGTTACACAAGGAAAGAGAGAGAATAAAATAAATTCCCCTAATGTACCACAAATATCAACCACCACACACTACCTACAAACCATATGTTTTGCCCATCTGTTCTGTTATCTTCAACTAAATTTATAGTATTTGGGCTATCGGAAGAATTGTCAAGCCTGAGCTGGGCAAGATTATAAAACCTAGGTGTTATTACACTTTAAAAGACATTTTCCCCTCCCCCTACCACACCAGGCATAAGATTATACATTTCTGTTTCAGCCTTCTGGCTCTGGTACTACAGAGGATGCTCTCAGCTTGCTCTCAGCTACAGTAAGTTGTAGAGCATCCCAGCCCCCAACAAGAGAATAGTTCCTCTGCCTTTCTGTTTTTGTTCTCTTCTCCATCCCTCTCTGTAGGTAGGTCAAAGAGAGAAGCGCCAAGGGTGAGGCTGCAGGGCTGCTTCCTTTGGTGCTTTGAACCAGTGAAGCCCATGTAAGTCAGCAAGGGCCAGCTCTCCAGGGCAGGGCTCTAGAAACAACACTTAAATTCTCCAGCTGCTGAGCCAGAGTTACAAATTTGAACCATCAGGAGTTGTAGATCAGGGCTGTGATAATACAATGGCAATGCAGACAAAGGACTGGGGCAGAAGAGCAACCATTTGCTTAAAAAACATGGATAGTGGAGGTCTCCTTGGGAAGGAAACAATGAGGGCCCGTAAGTGACCCCTTCCCACCTGTCCAGCTTTATCATAAGCCATAGAGCACTGTGCTTTTAACACAGAGCCTCCTTCTACAGAGTGAATGCCACTGAGGAAGCCAAGAGCTTTTAAGTTGGTCTAAGAAAAAGCACTTTTAAACACAGCCCGAACAGCTCAGGCTACTGCTTCACTGCTAATCCTATAGCCAGAGCTCAGCATACTTGTTATTTAAGATCCATTAAAACAGAGCCTTAGTCTTGGGGGAGTGAGGGCTGCATTTGTAAGAGGTGTTCTCCATTGCATGTTTCCATCTGTGGAATGTTAACTCTCTTCTGCGTGTGCAGCAACAGTGCTTTTCAGAGCGTGTACACAGAGGGAAACTGCTCGGAAAAACCCAACCCTGACTGTCAAGTCATATAACAGCCCTTAATGCTGAACCCTCCCCTCTCTGTGCATAAGACTCTCCAGTTTGTGCATCACCAGCAGTAGCTGTCTATCTCTCAGCACCTCCTTCCTGAAAGCAATGTGACTCACACAGCTCCAGAAGCCTCCTAGGAAGTCCGTAACTAAGTACAGTGGGGAAGATTCCAGTTAGGTTTTTCACTTGCAAAGGATTACAGTAAACGTAACGATTTTCCGCACAGAAGGTCTTTAAAGAGTGTGCAGAATTCCAATAGGTGTCTCATTAATGCCAAGTCGTGGAGCAAATGGTGCTGCACTCCTGCTGTCTGGTCCACCTGCCCGTTGCCAAGTGGTTCTCTCCAGTGTTGCCTCAACCTGCCGACTGCCAGGTGATGGTCTCCTGCTGCCCCGACTCCTGCTGGGGAACCAGTGCTGCCCCCAGGACGTTCTCTCGCTTGCCTAAAGAGCTGATTTCTGGAAGGTGCTAAAGCTCAGCGTCGATCCCTGGGAGAGTCCAGCTCCCCTTTGGCCCTTAAACAGAGTGCACAGAGGACGTGCTGGCAGAGCACCACCTCCCTTCTGGTTTCTAGGATGGATGGCAGATTGTGAAGCAATTTTCCTTCCAGTCCCTCTGTATTCACGACTTCACCTGTCGTAATCAGCAGTCATTTCCAAGCCTGTCACTGTCACAGAAGAGGCAGATGAGTTCAGAAATGAATGTTGCTGCACAAAACGGGATTGTGGTATCAATTCAAACTGCACAAAGTTTTGTTTGGTTTTTTTTTTTTTTCCTTTTGATATTTTTTTTTGTTTGGTTGGTTGGTTTGGTTTTTTTACAGATCTTTTCAGTAAAGAGAAGGACTTGCATCACGGACTCCCATGTACTAGAAAGTAGGGGCAGGCTACAGACTCCCCTTCCCTTTCCTTCTTCTAATGTACAAGCAAGCCTAGCCAGGTGCAGCATCAAGCACCCCAGAGTGCCCCGGAGAGGGGTAATCAGGGCAGGGAGGCAATGTGGGAGCAAATCCCACTTCTAGGCAGTAATTTTCCTGGTTTTCACTACAAATAGAGCTGTGTTCACTACCTGAGCAGAAATGCTAAAAAATTAAATTTTACAATAAAGGAGAACCCTTATGATGTTCTGCTCTTGATGAAAAAATGTTTATCTTTTTTTAGCCCTTTCAGAAAAATCACGTAGGTATAAAAAAAAAAAAAAAAAAGGGAAACACTCTTTCAAAATATTCTGCCTTTTTTCTTTAGACATTAGGAAAAAATACATCAGCTCATAGATCTCAGTTTGTAAACTTGAATTGTCACTGCAGAAATTTCTACTTTATCAATGCCCCAAACTGAAATGCTTTCAAAAGTGCAAAGCAGTTTTTTTGATAAAGGTATGGCTATATGGATATAATACAAAACATTCCAACACTTATAGCCTAAACTATTCTTTGAATTTGGTCCAAAGTAATGGCTGCCTTTGATTGCTTCAAAATTGCATTTGGGGCAAATGAAACTGATTAGCTAAAAATAATCAATTTTTTTTAGCCAAGTTGTTTGTCTTTTCATAACTTTAAATTCAATACTGCATTCAGTGCTGTGTTTCAAACATAGTAAGTTTACAAAAAGTGGTCCATTCTTCAAATCTTCCTAAAATCTTGTCAGCAGGGCTGAGTCCTTTTTCCCTAGACATATCTCCTGTCATAACTCTAAATATGAGTCCAAACTCCATCCCTCATAATATCTATATAAGGCTGACAACAGGCAATCACACAGATAATGGAAGAGATTCCTGAGAAAAGAAGAACTCCACTCATCTTGATCCAGGGAAGAGGGCAGAGGGTTACCAAAATCTTCAGTTTTGTAAGGTAAAGAAATCCAGCCTGGAACTGACAAATGTGAATCCAGGACTCTTGCAATGCCATTTGGACAGAGTCACTTTAGAGCAGGCCATGAAAACCAGCTATGTTTGAAGGAAATCAAAACCTTATTCCAAAGTTAATCCAGGATTTCAGAAGTGTTCTTTTGTACATATGACATGAAAGAGATCATTGTACAGGATAAGCAAAGATAAAATATTGCACAAGGGCAAAAAAGCCACACCAGGATTTAGAAGGAGGGCTACGCTGTGTTCGTTCACCTGCATGTCCAGGAGTGCACACAAATCCACGTGAACTGCACTGCTGCAGGGGTGCATTACCCCAGTCACCACCTTCACCTGAAATCTGCTCCCTCTCACAACTACTGCCCCTGAGTAACGCAACGTGCTGCTGATGTCGCAAGGCAGGACACTTGGTCTGTGATCAACCAGCCAGCCAGAAAGAACAACACCACTGGGGATGTACAGTTTTGCCTTTTCCCACATTGAATGGGGCATTAACTTCAAAGTCTATGATCCTTTAAATCTTTAACAATAATTAATAGGAGAACGATGACTAATATTTGTGTTTGCCCTTAAACCTGCTCTTGGGAGAGAAAATAAAAGCTCAAAGAAATGACATTTTGTGCAAGCAAAGTCAACAATATTAGTTATTCCTGAATTAGTTTGTCTTAACTCTGGTGTTAATGCTTTACTTGGCCTTGTGCTCCCAAGTGGATTGCATTTAGCACTTCAGTTCCTACAGCATGAAATATTTCACTTCATAGATCTCCCTGTGCTAACTAGAGCAACCTGAGGGCTGCAGCAGTGTCTGCCAGTTTGCATGGGCTACTGCAGCCCTAAGAAACTGTCACAGCCCAGGGAAAATCAGCTCACATTGTCCAGTCCTGGATCCCAAGCCTTGTGCTTATGGCCTCCATAGTGCCCTCAGAGCTGGGGAATCCCATGTGAAGAATCAACACACCAAGTGGGCTGACACTTTCCTAGCCCAAATGGAGATTCACATTGCCATCTCTAAGTAGCAGCTTCAACATTGTCCACAGTGAGTCAATATTTCACTTTAGAAGGTTTGTTTTCTTCAGATACATACGTGTGATAGATTTTCTTTTTTGTCCATCAAGATCAGTGCATGCTTCTACTCTAAAAAGCGAATTTACAGTAAGATTGTGTGTGTTCATACCATCTCCAATGTGCCACCTCAGGGAAAACTGTAAAAAATTAGAAAGCCATTCTTTCTAATTTTGCCTATCAGAGGTCTGATAGGCAAAGCCAGGTTTCTTCCACCCTGTGTGTAACAACCCTACCAAGAGAGGCTGCACAAATAGAGAGTTCAGAGGCTAAACCAAGAAAAGACAAATTCCAGTTTTTCCTGTGCCAGCTTTAAACAATCCACAGAAAGAGAAGTGGTAGAGCTGTCACTTTTTTTCCTAAGCTTTCACTGCAAATGCACTCAAGGCCATTTTAAGATGCTGCCATGCTCACCAGATCCTGACACGGCGTTTTGCTTTCCAGTATGCTGAGACAGGTCACCGAATCCCTACCACTGCTCACCGCAGAGCCAGGTACGGCAGGCAGGGGGATTTTCCCATATCCAACTCTGCAGCAACAGCACAATCTAAAGACATAGCAAAACAAGGGGAGCCTGGGCCAGAAAATGTGGAGCCAGCAACTCGTTCCATGCTCCCTCTGTCCCCTGTTCAGGCAAACTTGCTACCACATTCAAGAGCTGGATGAGCCACAGGATCCAGAAAATGGCCAGATTACTAACTCTGAATTCCAGCTCATGTTTCAAAGATCTCTATTTCATTTGGAATTTTGAAGTCCACAAATTTCTTGTTATTTTTGCCTTGTTTTAGACATCACTTTATGCCAGGCTGCCATTTAAAAAAAATATTTAAATTAATGTGGGAAAAGAAAATGTTAATTAGATTTTGTCTGACCATTTCAGATACCAATCAATAATGGAGCAAAACTGAGATGGAAAATGAATGTCCCTGAAAAATGAATGTCCCTTATTTCAGGAGAGCTCACTGCAAAGGCCTGATACAAAAGCCACTAGGCTAAATGGGAGTTCATGGATTAGGTTCTTAACAAGTTCTTAACAAGTTTCAGATGATCAGTCATTTCCATCAGTCATTTCAGAGATGCGAATGAACTTCAAAGGGCTTGATGCTGAACTGAACTTCCAAAGCTTTGTATCTGAACATCCTGGGACTTGTAGGTATGTTTCCAATCATCTGCAGATGCAGCCTGCAATGAAAGCAGACAGAACTCTGAAGGTTCTGTATTTTGCAGACAGAGAGGTCAAAAAAAGTGTTTTGTTTGCAGGGGATGGTCAGTTCATTCTCCCACAGATTCTTATCAAACACTCACACAAGGCAGCCGTGAACCACAAAAACAGGAGCCAAACTACTGGAATTTAATAGCTCATTCTCCAAAATGTATTGGCTTATAAACATACACTGTGTTCTCATTCAGTGCTAATTTACTTTAACAATAAACTTATTGTGACTTGTGTTCCCACTTCAAAGAGAGTTTTTATGTGGCAAATGGGAGGGGCATAAGTGGGAGTTTTCCTCTGGTGAATAAAACAAAGATACAGAAAGGTGAAAAAAAAAAAAGCTCAGTAATTATCCTCCATAGGGTGTAAGGCTGTATAATAGCAGTGCCTCAAATTATTTGCAGACGTGTCCACATTTGAGAGAAATAAAAGCTCTCAGAGTATAACACACCTGTGCCATGGGTAATTGCCCTCACTCGCAAATTAGAACTGCCCAACAGATGTTTATTCCACCACACACAGACAGCAGGAGCGGTAGGAAAGGCTTTGCCTCTTTGCAGAAGTGGGAAATTATTAAGCCCACCATAAACTGGTACAAATCAGCTTTGCCTGCACCTCCTCCTACAGCGCCTGCTTCAGCACAGAGAGCTGATCATCCCTTGACAGGACAAGCCCAGATGTGAGCTACCTCAGAGGCTGCCTGGGAGGTGGGCAAGACCCGAGGAAACAAGAAAGGAAACCTGCATCAGTGGGAGGGTGCCAATAGCCAGGGAATGCAGGGAGAGCAGATATGAGGTGCACAGGGAAGAGTCAGACAGGTGCAAGAGGGCTCCAGCATTCCTACAAGACTCCATCAAGCCCCTCACAGAGCCCTGGCAGCAAAGCTGCTCGGCGATTGCTGAGGGATGACCAGCTCCCCCCATCAGAACAACTTGGACCCATCAGCCTGAGCTTATGACAAACTGGCTCGTGGGCATTTTTGAACCACTCTCCGGGGTTTTCCAGCAGGGTGTACAACCCATCCCAGAATGTCTGCTGGACTGGTCCTGCCACAGCCCTGCAAGACTCCAACACATTGAGGGATGGATCCCTAAAGGCACTGGGGCCTCAACCCCATGGATTTAGCTCAGAAACCTCCATGTGAATGTCTGTGAGGAGCTGGCTCTAGCATCTCCCCTTTCTGTTACTGTGTCTTCAGAAAAAGCATTTTGCTTTCCTTTCTCTTCCTAAGCAGTCCCAGATTCCTTTCATGGCACCACTTGATTCAATCCAAGTAGCCCTTGAGTACAATGACTCCCCAACATCATCAAAGCCTCTACTCTGGAAGAACAACCCAACAGAAGAGCTGTTTGCAGGACATTGGAAGGGACAAGGTCAGCCTGACTTCCACCCTGTATGCCACAGCTGCCTGGAAAAATGCTGACTAAAACAGTTTTTCTTGAAAAAGATCAATATCATTTTGTTCAAACCAAAATGTTTGGGGAAACATGTCAATTATGATAAAACTGTAATGGGGAAAATAATCCAAACATTCCATTGCAATCATATAATATAGTTAATGCTACAGTAAATATTTACTTTGACCCTTCCTAGCCGTGCATTCAATATTTAATATAACTATTACATTTAACATTAAATCTAATAGAACGATTTTTAGGGAAATAATCAACAGTTCCCTGAATTTGCTTCACATGAGAAGCTGAGATTTTCATTTTTCACTTTGATTACAAGGGAATTTTAATTTTTAAACACTTAGACTTCCTGTCAGCCA
The DNA here is from genome assembly GCA_013399855.1 of Oxyruncus cristatus. NCBI lineage: Eukaryota > Metazoa > Chordata > Aves > Passeriformes > Cotingidae > Oxyruncus > Oxyruncus cristatus. The sequence goes on along the minus strand of VXAY01002117.1, from coordinate 447,176 downwards.
TGAACTTTGGCTCCTCACCACCAACAGTCCAAGGTCAGAGTAGTGCACTAGAATTGCTGGTACACCTCCAGGCTCTTGTTCCTGCAGGAGTGACTGGGAGGTAGAGCACCAAACAGGTTATCACAGGGCAAAGCTGGCAGCTTCAGCACAGGGGTGACACGCTCAGCGCACCAGAAGTGGGCAGTCAAAGACAGCAGTGCTGGCCAGAGCCTATTCCTAGAACGCCTTTCCCAAATGGTCTGCCAAATGGCCTCTCATCATGCATAGGCATGGAGACTTGTGTTTGACCACCTCAGTTTTTACCTCTTTTGTCCCAGTTTGTCAGTCTGCCCCTGAAGATATCACAATTTCCTTCTAACTGCTGAACAGCCAGTGATCTCCAACTTGCATGTGTCACATACATATTTACATGTTATTAAAAACAACTCCATTTTGCCCAAGACAAGGTTTCAAAATTTTTTGCCCAGTTGCCATCTACTTTTCTTGAGTATGGCATTCATTTAAGAGTATCTCTAGCTATAGAAAGTATATACAATTATACATGAAGACATCTCCATTGTCATCATTTAGCCCAGCAAAATACTTCTGAGATTTTTATATCTGTTTCCTGTCTTAGTGGTGAACTTGTAAGGGTGTTTGATCAGAGGCACTCAAAACATGTTTAGAGTAAACACTTGAAGAGTAGTCATTAAAGCCAACCACATTTTCTTTCCTCAGAGCCCATCATACTTTTTTCCTCTTCCTTACCTTCCAGTTGACTTCAAGCAATTAATTTTCTGAAATTCCAAGTGCATTTTCCTCCATCATTCAAACCCACACACACTGCCTGGTATAACCAGCCTCAGTTTTCATCAGAAATGCTCTAACTGATCCTGCTTTGCACATGGAGGTTGAACTAGATGGCCTCAACTGGCTCCCATCACAACAAAACCAAACAAACATGAGAGAAAAATTTGAACAATAAAATACAGTTATTTCTGAAGGAAATAACGGTTCTTACTTCACTCACAACCTGCTACAGAGCCTTTCTCAGAATACCTCCCAATACTTCATACAGTCAAAACCCGATGCATATCTATCAGCTGGATGCAACTGGGGAATCCTGCCAAAATACTTAACAGGAATCTTGCAATATTTGTCAAGCACCTTACAGCATCAGCTGTGAGTCAGGTAAATCTGGGAGAATTTTAACTTGCATTTGTTTAAACCACACACTGGTAAACTGTCCCAGTTACTGGAGGGGGGGTGTGCTCTTAAAAAGAAAGCACAGAGCACCTGAAGCCCCAGAAATTGGAAGGCATTTGAGGTGCTTTTATTCTAAAGTCTCACAATTTTTAGGATTATTTGGTGTGCCTGAGTTTACCAATAGCTGAGCTTGATAATATTGATACTGTCAATTGAGAATATTTTTAAACATTATAATATAAAATAAATAGCTTTGCCTTATAATTTTTTGAATTGCTTGCAGTACACATTATAAAATCTTTCAACTCGATTTGGAAACCTAGGGCTCAAAATAGGCTGAAGAAGATGTAGGTAATTTTCTGGTGTTTGCAGGATAACTTGAGCAGCTTCTTTTCTCCCTTCTCTCACTTCACCAAAGGACTGTGACTATGCCGAGAGCCCACAAATTTAATACCATAGAGGGGGTTCCTGGCCAAACCGCATATATACAATGGTTTGAGGAATCCCAAATCTGCTTTGGCATGGTAAAGGCTAACAACTTCCAGATTTTTCCAAATGCTACTTTCTTTGTCTCTACTGGCATTTTATTTGGGGGAGGAATGAAAATGATGCCTTTTGGTTTACCTGTTTTACTGTGCAAACACCCCCATGCTACCCCAGACACTTTTGAAAACAACACGTCACCCACAAGCAGTATAGATGCCTTCCTCGGCACCCCTATCACCTGTCAGGTCATCAAGAGAATTTGTCTGCAGTGCTCTACACTGACCATGAAAAGATACTGCACCTTATTTTCCTTTCCATCTGCGCTTCCTACTAATCATGACGATCTACAAGGAATCAAGGCTTAATACTTATGATGCGTCTTGCCTGACAGCTCTGTTACTTGAATGCAGTCTGTACTTACTACCTGGTTGCAGCCAGTCCACTCCGTCTGCTGTCACACAGCCTGTCACTCTGCTCTGCTCCCTGCCAGCACCCATGGGCAGTGATGACTGCAGCCATGGGGTGCAATGGCAGGGATTTGAGGCAGGGAGTTACCACAGATGGTAGAAGGAGCACCTTAGGGCGCAGCTCAGCTTCACCCAGCAGTCCCTTGGTGAATGGAGCTGCACTGCGCTTGGGCCTTTTCTTGTTCTTGGTCACCCCACAAAGCAGCGCTTACCTTTTGTTTTCCCCCACGAAGGTGCATGCCACCGTTTGTGTGAGGTGGGGCAAAGTCTTTCGCACCCCTGTTTGGGGAGCCCGCCCTGGCCCAACACGGTTACGAACTCCTCACTCCTGTTGTTACTGGTCCTCTGTGGCTCTGACCTTGTGGTTATTCCTGTGCCATTGCAGTGAGCTGGCCTGAGCACAGGAGCAGAAAGAGTTCCTTAACGTGGCAAATGAAAAAGGGAAGGCTAAAAGGAGATGCTACTGATACTTCTACCAGCTCTCTGGACTGAAGACAGCAGAGCAAGCCACCAAGGGGCTTTGCATGGTTTGCAAGAACTTCTCTCTGGGAGGGCACAGCTTTCAAAAAAAAATAAAAAAGGGGCAATGACTGTACTCAGGTTAACCTGCTGCTGTCTGTGCTCCCACATGCTACCACTGTGTTAAGGGTCCTAAGAAGCTGCTGATAATGAGGGTATGTACATCTATGCTCCTTCCTTCAGCTGCAGCATAGAAACACCCTGCACCTCAGTTTATCTGTAAATATAACCTATTTGTAACAATTCTTCCCCATACTTTACTCACAACTGAAAGATGCTGAGATAGCAGAAAATGGAGGAGGGGGTTAGTAGTGCAGCAATGACATGTTCTACACCTGACTCAGGAGCTCCAGGGTAAAGATATGAACCACCACTGATTGACAGAATAGCTTGTATGTTCACACATAATGATTTAGAGTTAAAAAAAAAAAAAGAAAAAAAAAAGAGAGAGAGAGATAATAGAACAATAAGACTGATAGAACAATCCTATTTTCTTACACATTTTCCACTTCTACAGAACCCTTTATCTAGCATGAATGTCAGCAACATGGGAAACAGGTGTTCTTTCTAGGAAAGGCCCAGCAGCAAAGGCAAGTTGTGCCTCTGACATTTAAGTGACATGCCGTCTGTAGGAGAAGAGATGAGAGCTATTAGATGAATATTTATCTGCTGCATTTTTAAACTCTGGCACACTGCATCAGAAGACACCTCAGCCTACCCAGGTCTGTCGTGTCAAGTACACGGCCTCCTAGTTAATGAGTTACTTAATAGCTCATAAAGTATCCCGTAGGCTCCCCTCAAACTATAACCATTCCCATGCAGCAAACTAAGCATTGATCACACACTTAGAGGCATTTTTCATATCAAATGTCAGAAAGCAGAAGAAAGGCAGCGCTGAGATCCAATAAACGCTTTATACTTCTTGTTAAGGGGTTAGAAGATGGGCATCTTGTTCACATGCTAGGGAACAGGCCCTTCCAGACTGCTATTTCATTTGGTCACTAAAATGTGGAGAGACAATTAAACTGTGTGATCATCCCATAACACTTCAGCCTAAGCTTTATAACAGGATCCTAAAACTGAGCTAAATCAAGACACAGTTTCTATTTTCCTGGATATTAGGCACAGCCATCGGTGACTCACACAGACCACAGCAGGAGGCGAGCGTGGCAGAAGCTAAGCTTGGTTTCCTCCAGATCAAAGGGCACAATCCATTGGCACAGTAACCCCAGCTAAAGTGTCTGGATGGACTTTGAAATATGCCAGAAAACGTGAAAGTTTGCAAGTTAACTTTTATGTTCCATCCCATTCAGCTGGTGTAGAGTGCATTAAATGCTATCACGGAGCGTGTGCGAGAGGGTTCTGGACGGAGGACGTTTAATGTTAACAGTGGCACTTAGAGGGTCACTGGCAACAACAAGTGGTTATCTAAGTGACTGACAACCCAAGCCTCTAGCTCAAAGGTTGCTATTTCCTTTGTATTTGTCCTACTACTAATACATGTGTTCCTTGCCTCATACACAAATCCTCGTTAAGAAATCTATTAAGACTAGAGCGTCTGATCAATAGAAGAATATAGTGCAGTTATAAACTATAAAAAAAGTGGATAAGAATTTGAAACTATCTAACATGTCCTCTTAGAGGACTCTAAAGGGTTTTATTTCAGGAGAGGTCTGGTCTAAATGAGTATTCCACATGTAGTGACTTACGGATATGCAATGCATGGCTAAGCTAGTATACCAAATAATGAATGAAATCTTAGCAGGAAACGTAGTGCTTGTTGGAAGAAGGTTTTTCCAGACAACTGTGATTTCAACCGTTATGTTAGATTTATAAAATAGTTCAAGAGTAAATGGTTCCTCACAGTGCAGCCTTGCTATACTTCATAGATTCAACACTGTATGCAAAGCATACACCACAAATGATGTATGTTCATGAGCAAGGAGCTTATATGTAAACATATGTTCTCTGAACACATGCACTATACCTGTGCTGGCAGGCACAGTTTGCAGTATTCAGTGTTCCTTAATTTTCTGAGAATCCATGGGCTGTTTTAACAAGAGAATGAAATACCCTTTTCAGTAATAATCTCTCTTTCCCCACAGCCTTCTGGAGAATTTTGTTGATGTTTTTTGATTAATTTTGCTGCCAAGCCATAAAATGTGCACAATTAAAGCAGTATTAAGGGAGCTTTGGTCTTCTTCCTTTACTTCCACAGGAACAAGCTTCATTGACCCAAACCCGTTCGAAGCAGTATCCCTTCACCCAGGTTAGTATGCATGGCTGTGCTGCTGGAGCTGCAGAGAAGGCCTCCAGGGCTAGGCATTTCAGCATGATGCCAGCAATGGCATCATCCCTCAGTGATCCCTTGGGAGACCCTCATAAGTTTGGATTGGGCTGAGCAGATCTGGACAAGTGCTGGTGTGTGGTCAGGCAGAGCTTTCCAAGAGCAAGCCAGAGTACTGTCCCACCGTAGGCTCACGGAGTACGGTGTCCCACGTCCCTGCAAATGTGGCCCTGGAGCCTGAGTGCACCCACTTGGAGAAGCACGTGGCTCTGGTACAGCTCCCTGGAGCCACTTTTTGCTTCCTCTGCCTTCTGCATGGGATTGTTTTAACAGTCACATTTGTAAGTTCCTTTTACCCTTGTGTTGACAAGGATTGCCGAGAGGGAACTGGTTACTTACTGAACTCTGATCCCACACCTATAACCCAGGCCAAGCTGTGGCTGTGCAGGCCTGTGGGAGGCCCCACTCCCAGTCCTGTGTGGCTGCAGAGTGGAAGGGGTAGCTGAGCTGGAGGAGGTCTGCAGAACCTCACTGTGCAGGGGGGCATTTGCCAAGGAAGGAAGCAGGTTGACTTCAGAAGCATCGTGATGTATTTAACCAAGCTGACAAAACAGGAAGAAAGAACAGGGAAACAAACTCAAGGCAACTTACATTTGATCTGGAAATTATTAATATTTGAGACAATAAAGACAGACCCCCTGAATACTATTTGCATAGAATCCCTCCTCAGAGCCAAACCACACTTTTAAGGACTTCATCTCGAAAGAGCACTGCCGAATTGAAACAGAAGTACTACCATGACTAGAGGCTTTTGGTGCCAAAAGATGTCAGATTGAACACGAAACAGCATTTTCATTCTTTTGTGTTGTCCATAAATATTAACAACTTGACACCCTGTAATGAAAGCAAAAAGCACTTAAGCACGGGCAGAAAAACCAAACTAGCCAACCATTCTTCTTTTAGGATTACAGTTGGAAATTAGTTGTAGAGGTCAGAGTTTTCCAGCACCACTTTAGGTTGTGATTAACTCCGCAGATATTGAGTGCACAAGAGGAGAATCTGGCCTTGCGTGGGACAAGAGGCTTGCAAACTCCGTGAAACAGCCACCCCATCCTTCCAGCCCTTTGCTGTATGGAAGCAGCTGCCAAATCCTTGTCAATCAAGTGGCCTCAGCCCACACTCATGCCCAGCAAGCAGAGAAGTGCAGCACAGGGCTACAGCACCTTGCTGGCTGCTGAGGAACCCTCCCAAAGCGACTGAACACCCGCTGTGGCCAACAGGCACAGCATCACCCCCTCACATCCATTGGATATATCGACAGGAAGTGAGTCACGCAGCAAAGGAACCTTCACTGGCTGGGCAAGAAGCGACAGGGAGAGCACAGCAGCCAGGATTAGCTGCAATGCACTGCTTTGATTCACTTTTCCTCATTTATCTGATAGAACTATCTGAATGTCTTTACAAAAAGAGAAACTATCTTGTCATTTAAATCAGCAAATAAGATTTTTTAATTGGTTCTCATGCCCATTAAAAAGGTAGGACCTTTCCTCTGGGCAAGAGCTTCCACCCTCCAAGACATGCAAAAACGAAGTACTAACTGTTGGGGGAAAAAAATAAGCAAAAAGAAAAGGCAAGAAGGTAGACTCAAGTCAGTCTGTTTGGAAACTCTCTACAAAACTTTTCTATATAGCCCTTGGAGAGAACTGAAGAGTGCAGAAAGTTGCCACTATGTGAAAAGTATTGGGGAATAAAAATAAGGAAATATTTGTTTCAATTATTCCCCCTCCACAGACCAGTAAGGCTTTTGCACACACTGTCAGGAAAGAGACATTTATAAATATTTAGGTTATTGACAAGAGTGCCACAAGTCACTAAAAGTACTACTCTGTGGTACCTCGATGCTCCTCTTAAAAATCAAACAAACATAAAATGAATTTCAGAAACCACAGTGAGAATTAAAGGGGCAATGATGCATCAGGCAATAAGAATACTCCCCTACCAATCACAAATATTTCAACTTTTCGCTCTTTCAGGCTTTTCAAGTCTGCAGAGAGCCTTTTGAATGCCTGCCCTGCTTACCACTTGCTATGTCTGAGGCAGGAGCAAGCCAGCCTCACCGAAGGCTCTGGGCTCCAAAACTAGTTGCTCAAAGAAAGGAAAGCTCCTTTTTGGTAGTGAGGGTATGCGTGAATGCCTTGCCTTCAAAGTCCAGGACTGGAGCCTGCCTAAGCTCTGAGTTGTAATGTTTCCACATCCTCCAGTACAAGAGGAAGGCACTGCAGTCTTACTTAAACAGCTTCTTCATGATTTATTACTGTGTGGAACAGGGCAGCCTTAGGTACATTTCTGAACCTCAAACTCTATGTTAGAAAGACAGTCCCAACCTCAAAGAAACACGGAAGACAAAGAATCCTGTTGTTTCAAGCATGAAATGGAGTCTGTTTCAAGTCTGGGGAACCCAGCAAGCAACTCTATGAGGAAATATTTCTGCAGAGGGTTCCCTAAAAATTATCTGGAATACCAGTTACTGCCATTGTCCTGGCTCTTTCTTTAGCATAATTTTGGAAACCCTGACTTCACCCATCAAACACCTCCTTTACAAATCTCAGACCCTCCTGAAGGGAATCCGGCCCTACCATCTCCTACTGAGACAAATTGCATTTCATGCTCCAGTAAATACAAGCTGTGGGTGTACCTCCCTCAAGGAAGGGTTACAGCTCTGCAATGTTCCTAATCTCTAAATTGTTTGGGTAATTTCATTTGACTTTGCTGATAGATCAGGAATGTATTTTGCAGAATCATTTACTGATTGCCCATTTCATTCCTTTTGAAGTATTTCCAGGAAGGTAAGGAAAGGACAGGGACATTTTCTATATTGTCATTCCTCCATGAGCAACCGTTACGATATTTGGCTTTAGGTGTTCAAATATCCTCTCTAAGGAAAGAAGATGACTCTCTCTCTGCCTCTTTCTGCTCACCACTGCCTTTCCTACTCCCCAGACAGCTGCAGGACATCCAGGAGCAGCTGCTGTAGGATCATGCAGGGGAACCGTGACCTCTGGCAGAGGTAACTCACACCAAGGCTTCTAGAAAGGGCCACAAGCCAACTCTTACACCACCACCTTCTTAAAACTCCCGCCACAAAGATGCTCTGAGCTCCCTCAGCTGCCCGTACAACATACTTCCAGTGTTTGACCAATTCCAGAAAAGGCTTCACTACACTTGAGAGCATTTTGATGAGGTTGTGCAGGTACTTTACCGCCCAGTCAAAAATATGTTTGAAGCTTCTACCTTTAACCACATCCACTGGATCCCAGCAGCCTGTCCCATGCAGCAGATGCTAGTACCCTTCCCAAGGCTCAGGATGATTTCATCCAGCTTTTATGCAAAAGTACATAAGAACGATATGAACACATTTATTTAAGAGACCAAACGTGTGTTTTTAAATGCGTTCACTTCACAAACACAGGCTATCGAACAGCCCCATCTGCACACGGGGAAGGCAGCGACAGCCAGGTGCACGCGTAGGAGAAAAGAAGGATGAAGCAAGGAAGAAAAAACAGGAACAAGAGCTGAGTGCAACGTGAGTATGTACAGAGGAGGAAAGAAGACAGACCCTCTTAACGTGGGTCAGCCACAGATGGGGCTGACCTGTGTCACTACTGCTAAATCTAGTGTGAAGTGGGAAGGCGATTACGGTGCTGCGGGTTTGGATGCTCCAATCCCACCACCACCAAACTTCACTGCTCAAGGGCTTTCTGCAAGCTGCTGGGCCTCGGCAAGTCTGGCATTCACCTGAGTCTGTGTGAGATTATTAAATCTGCTGTTTGCTTAGGTGCAGACACTAAGGCGCAGACTAGCTGAGCGCTCCCCTGGAAAACCTACGGCATTACATACCCAAATATTTGGAATTTAATGGGCATCGGTCACTTAAGTACCATGGGACTCATCTCAAGAGCTTATTCTCATTTTTTATGCATCTCCATCCTTACTCATGTACTTAAAATGACCAGATAACAGTGGATTGAATTATGGGTGTCATTGGAAATGACATGTTAAATATGCTTCCCCTGAACTGGCCTTAGTCAGTCCCAGCTTTTTACCAGAGAAAAGTTGAGTAAATAAAGTTTTTTAAAAATTACAAAACCTTTAAAACAGACACAGTCAAATTATTCTGTTAAAGTTTTTGACACGTATTAAAACCACCATATTGAAAAAAAAAATCACAATTTTGCTAATTTAATTTAAACCAGCCGTGAAAACAAAGGATTTAACTCTAGTGCAGTTAATGATTCCAATAAAAAAAATCCCTAGCTGTTTACATGTTTTACACAAAGACTTTTCCTGGCCCCTTTTAGCTGTCCATACAACATGTTGTTAAGTTAACACTTAATAACACCAGTTTAATATATAACAGAGGGAAGGTGTACTGCAGCCTCATTTGCTCTACTTAGCAAGTTCTATTAAATTCTGTTTTTCTCCCTTAGAAGATCGTAAATATTCCAATGTTCACCTTTGAGAATGAAAGTCTAAAGTGCAACTTAATATGGCCAAATTGCTTGACAAGTAATTTGTGACCCTCAATTTGAAACCACATTAAAAATACCTATTCTGCTTAATGGGAGATCTGAGGCCAACTGGAGCATGAAGCAGAAGAGCGTGTTAGTTGCACACTTCCCCTCTCGGCACAAATCTGTGAACCCAGCTGTGTGAACCCACACAATATTGCTGACCATGAAGAAACACTACCTGCCAGCCCTGGCATCCAGGTGAATGTTGCTGTGCTGGCTGGCACTTTGGGGAATTTGTCTCTGGACAGCTAGTGGTGGTGGCTGGTGGTGTTACAAAACCTCTGCACCAAGAAGCACTTCCTCTGACACTCTGAAACTGCGATGAGTTGCTAAGGGCTACAGCACACAGACGCCAGAGAATGGGAAACTCTAACATGGGCGAACGTAGTAACAACTTCCTCCTTCTCCACGTGGGAAGCGGACAACAGAAAACTCCAAAAGGGAGTTTGAAGCACGGATTTTGGAAAAGATATGTAAAGGAGACCACAGCTCAGGCTTCTGGGGACTACAAGAACCCTCAACACAGAAGGGAGGGACTTGCCTTTGTAACAGAACTGTCTTAGTTCAGTAGCAGTCCAAAGGTCTGTGCAGGGAGCCAGGCACCCAGTGGGAGTTCTTACAGAGTGGCCTGGGGGTGTGTGTGCTGGAGAGTGCAGGGATGCATCCGTCATCCACACACAGTGCTAGGCCATGTCAGCAAGTCGGATATGGGGTTGTAGATGGGACCTCACCAAACTTTCCCTTGTTTTTTACGGTCCTCTTAACCATCTTCTCAGGCTGTGTTGACTTCCCACATCCACTCCCCAAACCAGGAAGGCCGTAGGAGCTGAAAAGTGCCACGCCTGCACTAAGGGCTACTGCGCTTCAGGTGTGTCCCCCGGCCACTGTGCTTGCCCAGAAATCTCACTGCACTCCACTGGGACCCCCCTGCAAGTGGAGCTGCATCCCGGGCTCAGTGCAAGAGAAACTTGAGAGCAGCTATGAATTCAGGTTCACAGCTCTGCAGGGGTCTGCAGGGGGAAGAGTAGTTTATGCTTTAGTACAGCCTAACCATTAGTTCTCCTGGTGACTCGATGTACTCAGTCCTCAAGATTTAAAGCCCGTGTTGCAGGAACAGGAAAACCAAATCTCCAAAGAAACAAGTGTAAGAGTAGAAAATACACTGACTAGGACTTCAGCAGAGATATGGTTTTCTTGTCCATAGTTGGTAAAACACCCTCAAAAATGTGAAAGAATTATAGGCGAAGTTACAAATCTGTCTAGGTTTGAGTAGCAAAAAGAAAGCAGAACTCCTGACAGTGGGTTTCTGACAGCACTGACTGACACTTTGGTTTTGTGGGGTCTTTGTGGAGGGTGGTGGTGATGCATATTGGCTCCTTTGCTGAAGTCCAAACTCATTCAAAGAACTTTATTGCAAAGTACTTAGTGCCTCAAAGTCTTACCTGAACCACCATAGAACACAGGCACCCTCAGACACGAAGTTTCAGGTCCAGCTCTAACATGTATACATTTTTACCAGTTGTTCAAGGTATAATGCAATTAATTATAGCAATTCAGCAGCAATTGAGCATGCATTTTTATACAATATTATAACAAACACAAATGAAGAGATAATTTCTAGACACATAATTTCTTTCTAAACCACACTGATTTGCGATACATTCTAAACGAGGTGAATTGATACAGCTGCAGCATTACCAGAGCTCTCCTGCCTCTTACTGAGGTTTGGATAGAAGAACCTGAAACTTCCCTGTGCTGGGAAGAGCATGGAAAGCCTCTGTGCCCTTTACTTCCAGGTAAATGCAGCTACCCCAGAGAAATACAGAACATTTCTGGGTCTGATTATCCACCATCAAGTTGCACTTGGCAAAGATGGTGAATGTCTGAATTGTGCAATTCGGTTTAGGGCAGATACCCAAGATCACTGGGGACCTGAAGTGGTGCTGCCACACCAGCAGGGTGCTCTGCCCAGGCTAATTAGTTGGTGTAGAAAGCACTAAGACAGCTCAGCTGCTGTCCCACTCACAGCTTGCTCCAGCTTGCTGCTCCATGCATCTGTTCAAATGCCAGGCCCCAGCTTGCCTGCAGGTCATCTGGACTGCAACTAGCACGCACAAAGTAAAGCACAGAGAAGTCGAGCTTTTCATGACAACCGCAAGCTCTCCCTTCAGAAGGCTATACTGGTTTTGGCTGGGATAGGGTTAATTTTCTTCATCATAGATTTATCATGCTATGTCTGGGATTTGTGATGAAAACACTGTTTCACTGCACCCCTGACATCCCTGGTTACTCACTCCTCCTAAACACAGGCCTGCTGCAGATGAGCTGTTCCAGCTAGAACATCTCAAAGGATTTGTTTGCCTGAGAGATTCCCTTGTGTCCCCTGGTGTGGTTTAATCATTTCTCCCCCGTGCTACCAGTAAAAGTCACCTCCACTTCCCCATACATGTGGCACTTACACTGTGATCCAGCTCTCTAGAAACGATTGCACACAGCATATAATTCAACAGGGATGATGTGGATTTAATAAGACACTGATTATACACAATTACAGAAGACATCCAACTATAATATTGATATGGGGTGGATCACAGGGCTGAAAATTTGCAAAGACATTTCGTAATCAATTGGCATCTAACATTACAACTTGCTAGCCTACAGAATCTCTGTCAAATGCATAATTGGGAGCTTTAATTAAAGGACTACCCACAGCTTTGTGAAGAGCTAAATACCAAGAGCCTGCAACAACTGAAAAGAGATGATGTCTGTCACGTTCTTATTACCCTCAGATATGCTACCAGCAGTGGTCACATGCTAATTACAGGTCTCTTACAGCAGCACACTGGGCAGTTTTCCAGACTGATATCTCCACTGCAATCAGAACCAAACTGCATCTTATCAGGCTCTGTTAACTTTGTCCCTGCTGGAGATGTTTCAACACATCACCCTTGGTTCTTGGGAATTATAATATTTTATATTTCAGGCACTTAACTGCTATAATGGATAAATTGATGAAGTTGTTGCTCCTTCTAGATGTTCACATTGAGGCACCACACCCAGAGCAAAACTTCTCTTGTATAGGCTAGGTTAGAGAACCCACATGAGTAGGCAAATAGACAACAGGTAAACACACTTTTCAGAGCACCTGTATTTGGGGCAGGGGGAGCTGAAACCCAAATGGGTCACCTCCCAGCTGCAGCAGCACTCATATAACCTGTGGCTGCTGGGTTTGGGCATGGAAAGAATTTGTGGAGAAGGGTCTGAAAGGCAGCAAAAGCTGGTACAGCTGCAGAGTCTGGATACTGGATCATTCCCAATGTAGGTGGAAAACATAAGAGTCGCTTCTTTAGCCCTGAGCTCCGTCCCCTTTCTGGTTGACAGTCCTATGAAAGAACTCTTTGCCAGACCCAGCATTAACTGCTTGAAATACACACCTTGGTCTTATGTTATTTCTCCCAACTAGTTTGTTCTTATGCAGCTATTCCCAGTTCCATTGCCTAGGTATCCACTAAGGTCATAAAAGAAAGGAAAGGTAGATATGTATCCTGTAAGAGTTTAGTGGATTTTTCCCTACCTCTCTACTGATTCTTCTCTCCATATTTTTCCAAGGCTGGAAATGCTCTGCTATGCCTGGGCTCTGTCCCTGCTGTGTTCAGTCACCTCTTCTGTCCAACCCTGCTGATTAATTACCAGTTGCATTACAGGATGAATGATGAGGAGGGATTTCTTAGGCTTGTCCTGGGGGAAGCACGGACTGCAGTACACCACTCACTGGTAAGCAGCCCACAAAACACCCGATAGGAGCATAAGGGCATTGGACAAGGCACACAGTTTGAGCTGAGCCTGGCTCAGGGGAAGCCAAAACACGCTTCATGCCACAGCACCTCCAGGTTGGTGGCCAGCTGCAACAGCCCTGGATTGTGTTTCCCTTTCCTTAATTCTCAAGTGGCACCACTGATGGCACTGGGTACAAAATGTCCTTCTGTGAGAGCAGAAAGCTTGCTGCACTTTGCAAGGTGGCTTGATGTCACACAAGGAAACATGCAAAAGTCCCTTCTAATGGCTGCTGAGCCTTCAGAACTGACACAAAGTAAAGGTTTTCAGGTTGTTTATTGCTCTCTGATACCCCAAAATATGTCTAAACACGTCTTTTGCTAATAATGATGACTTATGTTTAGAGAGGTGTTGGCACGTCCTGTGTTATTTCATTTAAGCTTCAGGTGCTGTTTGCTGTGGACTCAGAAGGTGTCTCTGAAAACATTTTTGTTCAGCTGCCTTTCCAGATAGCAGAAATCCTAAATTTTCTGCATTTGGCACTGCACAATGTGTCAAAGAGACTGAATCCTAACGTACAAAGCAATGACTATACATTTATTTACCAGTGGAAATTACATATTAACAGCTGTTAATACACAGATATAGCTGAATAGCTAATCCTGAAGCTTCTCTCTGTTCCCTTGGTTTTCAGCTTGGTCCACAAAACCCCACGCCTTTGCAATCTGCTTCAAAAAGGATCCGCAAGAGATTCTCTCAGAAAAGCAAAACATGTCAAATTTCAGTCAGGATCCACAGCTCTCCAGAAAATAAAAGAGAAAAGCTCCACATTAATAAAGAAGAGTGTCAAGTCTGTGTAATCAGGGCTCATATCACATATTACTATGCATGCTAAACCTACTGTCTATAATATAGATTTTTTGAGAGTCTGTAGTTCTGACCACTGCATGTTTGGAGATATATGGGTTTAAAATTTAGGCATTTATGGAAAAAAATTAATCTCCCTTTGGAGCTAAAAAATTAATGTGAGCAAGAGTCTTTCATATCAGAAATCCTTCACATGTTTGTTATTATGTGAATCCTCCAGAATATTTTCTAGCAGAAATACTTGGCACAGTTAAAAAGTTCCAATGTATTCATTGAGTTTAAAGAAAAAAAAAAAATCAAGTTAAGATTGTAAAGCTAGTGATGCAGTCATATCCCTGAATATAACCTGAGACTCAGACAAACCAGTAGTGGGAGGACCATTTATACTTAGTGACTAGGTTGTCAGTGTGAAAACCACAAGTGGGTTGTAAGTGTAGGGTTGACTGTCTTTGGCTTTTTTGTATTTGCTGATTCAGCTCTGACAATCAAGGGATGTTGTTGTTCAATTCAACTAAGCAGACTAGTTAAACTGATTTCATTTTTATTTTGGTTTTGTTTGCCTTATCTCAATCCATTTGGCTGATAACTAGACCTGGCAAGAAGCACTGGCATTTTCTTTACAGATTCTCTTCTCCAAATATGATCTTGCTTGTCTTCACCACCCTTGAAACCAGACATGCACAAAACCAGACTCATGCAAAAAAAGACTCCAGCTACATCCATTAAAAGTTAAAAATGCTCTGTATGCCACACAAAGCCCAGACCAAAGACACTTGGTCCACAGGAGGGACTTGTATGCTAGGGTGAATTACCAAATGCACTGCCAAACAGATCGATAATTTGGGTGTTTGTTTTGGAAGCTTTTTAAAGTGTTCATTAAATGCCAGAACACTTTACACCATGTTTTCCTTCAAACCTGGCTGTATATCACATGTTGACCTTGCCCACAGTTATTGGTCACTATTAATCAGAAACAGCTCCCTTCCTATTCCTCTTAAGGAAGCCTTGATCTCAAGCAGTTTTGGTGCCATTTTCAGAGAACCAGTTCAAAAAACTAAAGACTAGCATTTTTTTTTCCCAAGTTCTAATGCTATTTTGAAAGTTTATAAGCAGTCAGAAGTGACATCACTTTTTCTAACATATGTTCTTAAGCATAAGTGGTGGGAATTTCAAAGCACATTCAGCATCGGTCTTTTTTATTTTCTCATTGAATCAATAGTCAAACTTCTATTGACCTTAATGGGAACTGAATTTGGCAAGTACTGTGAAAGCCTCACTCAAAAGTAAAGCAATTAAGGAGTTCAGTAAAACCAGCAGTCCTGGATTTCAGGATTAAAAGCAACACAGGGCTCTTCATGTTGTCCTTCTTTCCCCATTCATGGCCAGCATCATCTGGGCTTCTCCGACAGTGTGCACCTCTGCACAGCAAACAGATACAGTCAGGGGCTACAGAAGTCAGATTGTCTGCCTGAGCCCTCCTGCTTTCCAAAGGCTCTCTCACCTTCCTACACAGTATGAAAAAATAATAATAAGGCACTGTTTTGATAGAGGCAAAATGGTTGTTCAAATACTTCTGCTAATTTCACAAAGACTCATGATAATGTTTCACATATGGCTCAGTGCCTTTTAATAACAGAAATTGAACACACATTTCAAGATACAAGTTTTGTTGATATGCTGCTGATAGTCCAGAGTAACTGTTTGCCTTGTGGTTTTAATTATTCTAAAGACAGCCCAGGGATCATTTACCCAGAGCTAATGGGTTTACGGGCTCTTTAAGAAGCATGATAAACCCACAGATGTGGCAGGGAATGGCATGGGGGTCAGAGCTACCATGGGGGCCTGTACTCTGGAGGATGAGAAGGTCGTAGGGGAGGGTTTATCCAGCAGCCTCAGGCCTCTTAATTATCACATGGCCGTTAGGATAGCTGTGTTCTGTGTAAACATCCCTGTTTTCTCTGGAGGGGACTCTGATCTTGAGAGCACAGTCCACAGCCTCAAGAGCCAGTTCCTGGCTTTGCAGCAGCATACCCAAGGGTAGGGTTGGACCGCTCATGCCAAAAAGCAGGCCCTGAGGTCAGTTTCCCTGTTCCTTCCCAAAGAGTCTGGCATTTATCCACAGCAGACACCCCCATCTGTGCTTGCCAGTCTCCCACACAGCCAAAGCACATCGAGAGACCGGAGCTGTTCTGCCGTCCTCACACAAGTGCCTATCTTCCAGTACCTCCTGCCAGTCCTGGGCCAGTTTGAGCTGCAGTGGAAGCTGAGCAGCTTGAAGAGGACAGGCTGCAACTAGTTACACCAGCTAAAATGGCAGCATTTTGGCTGCGTAAAGAGTTTTTGGTTGCCATTGAGTCCTGCACCAACAAGGCACAGTGTTGTCACCATCTTGGTCATCAACTGCGTTAGGGCACATGGGGAAAAGGATCTGTAGCTCACAGGACACACGCCTGAGCCTCTCCACAGCAAGGAGGAGTACCTCTCTCATGGCTGCAACCTCCTAATTGCAGTGGTTTTACCTGGATAGCAAATCTAGAGGGTTTGAAAGTGCATCAGGATATTTTAGGCACAGCTCTCACCTAACACTGACCTAGCACAAAGTCACTGGTGCTATTCCCGGATCACATCAGCAAAAGGTGGGTAGAAATTTGGGCCCTTCTATAAAGGCTGTTTTACATGATGTTAAGCATAATTTCTTTTAGAACACGGTCTGTTAATCATTCTAGACAATTACTTGTATTTTAGGGATTAAACATAACAAATGAACTCATTGTATAAACTCTGGAAACATCTTGCAGGCAGAAGGTGATATTATCTAGAATATAGAAAGTACAGACACAATGTTCTACATCGAGGAGGCAGAACCCAAGCTTAGAATTCATTGTTAAGAACAGATTTAAAGTGCCTGAAAATGCAACAGGTTGATTCCCCCTGAACTGGGAGAAAGCAGGAGGCCAGCAGACCCACGGGGGCCTATACTCTGGAGGATGAGAAACACAACCACTCTCATCAGTGGTAGAAGAACAGCCAGACTTGCCAGCTGCAAAGAAATCTTTGCAGTTCACGTGGATCTTAAGAAAGGGCCTGCCACATTATAAGTTTCTCCTTCTTTGCAGGAGACCCTATCAATTTTGCAGAGGTTTTCAGCCCATTATCACATTACAGGTAGACAGTTGTCATAAAGCATTAGATCTAAGCAAGGCTGACAGCATAACTGCAGGCTAGCTCCAGGCTTGGCAGTCTGTGCAGCACCTGCAGGCGCAGGACCAGAGTGCGCTCCATCAAGAGACAGGCTGGCATAATCTGCTGTGAATCACTTTGAATTGCTGCCCTTAATTGACAGCGCACTCAAGACCTGGCCCACTATGTAGACAAAACTCTAAGTACTAGTACACACACGATCTTGCCAGAAACCTGCTTGCCATCCGATGAGCAGTGGCTAGAGACCCACCTTTTTCACTAGAGCAAGAGCTGTATTTCACTCTGCTCCTTCCTTACTGCAGGCTCATCATCATCACCACAAGAATAAGCAAGAACAATGTTTCTCCTGAGAATTGTTGGGGGTTTGTGGAGGAAGCAGGGGGTAGGGGTTGAGCAGTCAACATGCTGCTATCCTGGGGAAAGGAAGAGGACACACATACTTCAGATGTGCACAACCAGCATCAGAGAAGTGCACAACCAGTATCACTGTGTTATGTGACAAGGCTCTTGGGGTGAGATGGCAACTTCCTCTCTCTCTGGCATCCTGATGCATCATTCAGGTTTCTTGGCATCTTTTCTTATAGAGTACACAGAGGAAAACACATCCAGATGATACAGACAGCAGAGGACTGAAGTTAGGATTGTCATTCTTGCACTCCACCATAAGCCTAATCCTGCTCCCTACAAGCCAGCAAGCATTTGCTAGAGATTTATATAGACAGATGCTGAAACTTCCTTGGCCAGGTGAGGAGGATTCCTCCCTTATTACTGCTGTCTCAAGTCACCTCCTAAATAAACTCTCACCTCCCAGCCTAGGCTGTAAGCTGGACACCTCCTTTGACTTCAAGGTTTGTTGTTCTTATTGATGTCAGAATTTTAATGGACTTTTAGACCCAAATTCTTATTTATGTTTTTTAATTAAAGTTCCCAAAACATTTGCTGAAAAGATTAGGGGGCAACATTGAGAACATGCTGGGAGGGACATTTGGGCTGTTGAGCTGAGTCTCTTCTCTGCCACAGATCCAGTTGTTTGCTTCCTAGTGAAAAGCCAGCTGAAAGAAAAGCCACGAAGAGATCACATGGCTGAAGGAGCAGTTTCCATGACCAGACAAACCCTTATTCTTTTAAAGTCTGCAGGGCCCAGACTACAGTACCCGACAAGACCAGCAGCAGCTTGCTCGGAGCTACATGATCTACCCGGGGCTGCATCCTGCACAGGCTCTGCCTCCCTCAGCATCCACAGGGACCAGTCCCATCTCCTTGGTGTTTGTTTAACCCCACATGTTCATTTCAAGGACCGATTTGAACGAGGGACCACCAGCAACAAACATCAGATCTGGTTTAGGACTTGGTTTGAAGGCATTTAGATAGAAGAATAATTGCACAGGGATGTGGTTTACTCTGGAGAAATAAAGGCTGTGTTTAAATGTCTGAAATTCCTGGTGACTCTAATAATTGCAACCTCTGCCTCAATAAAATGCACAAATAATGTTATTGAAACATTTCCAATCAGAAGGTATTATTTTTGGTTTAAAACAGATGCAGTAGTCAGTATTTAAAAGGAAGACGTCTGGGCGGGCTCACCTCTATTTCAGGGGAAGAGAAAACTACTGGAACATTGGTTTAGTCTCTTTCTCTGTTTTTATAGCCTTCTTATTACAACATTATAACCTCCATACAGTTCCTCTGCTGCTTTTTCTTACCAACCAGAGAGTAGCTCTACAGTCGTGCACTGAAGAGGTTCCTTTACACTAATGTACCTTTCAGAGCTTGACCTGGTGAGCCATCACATCCTTGGAGCAGTAGCTGAGCATCCTCAGTACAACACAGCCCAACAGGCACCAGCAGCTCTCCAAGCCTGGCTGTTGTCCCAGTCTAGCAGGCACCAAATGAATGTAGGACCTTAAGAGCCCCCTTACCAATTTTCACTTGGACAATCACAGGGCTACGTAACAATGGCTTGTAGAATGAAGATTTTATTTTCAGTGGCATCTTGACCCTTCAAGATGCATCCAGGCAAGACCACAATTAAGTCTCTGAAGGTATAAGGCTGGTAAAGCGCCCACCTGCAACTTTAAGTGCTTAAATATCAAGTGCCTGTGTTTCTTCTGAAAAGAGACCTCAGGATCCCCAGCACTCTTGGAATTTTGCCTTGAGCTCTCTGCTGACCTGCATTGCTCACATGAACAAAGTCAGATGCATCTCTCAGAAGCTGGCAGAAATTGGGCCAGTGTTTCATGAATCATGTGCCTATAGGATTAGCTATAATTAGCATCTTCAAGTAAGACAATAACCGTATCATGCTATTGCACTCCGTGGATGCAGCATCAGCACATATGGAAGACATTTATTACTATAAATATTCGGGCACTTGATAGTTATCCAAAAATATGAAATCAGGTTAATCATTCTACCCTACAATCCCTGGCAAGAGATTTGAACTCAGGTTTCTCTGGCTCAGCTTAAGGTTTTACATATATGATCACTTCTGCCAGCTGGCAGCACTAAAATCTTAGGCTGAAGTCGTTCTCCAGCAGCCAAATCTATCTGCACAGTAACGTTGCAGAGCTTAGCTTTTTGCATGCCGTACACTACCTAAACATATCTTGCTGTTGCACAGAGCTATGAAAGTTTATGTAGGACAGAAGAATTACTTTTCTTTTCAGAGTTAATCATTAACATCTCTCAGGGAAATAAACAACTGAGGCTATTGTCTTATTTCCAAAGGTTGCCCTGAGGCAAATGAAATACTAAACTAGTTTGCCCCATAATACAAGGGTAGCTATACTGTCCCCACATCCATTCGTGTAAAATTCTTTCCAAAAATAAGCTGGAGGAAGAAATCTCTGAAGAATGCATAACTACCCATCAGAGAAAAGGCATGGGAGAACAAACAAACAAATTTCCCTTTTAGAAAAACACTCAGCAACAGCAGCATCAGTGGTTATTTGACTTCCAGTAACACAGCATGCCATCCTTGGATTCATCAAGTCTCCCACAAATGCAATAAAATTCAGTGGCCATTTTACAATCTATTAGGTGTCATAAAAGCTGCAAGACCCTCGTATTCCTCTCTGTGCTCTTCAAGGGAAACTGCTGGGGTTTCAGTGCACTGGGGTCCATGATTTGCGAAGTTACAGAAAACACAGGCCCACCCTCAGTACCTGCAGCTGTCTCAGCCCACCTGCACCACCACCCACATGTATAAAATGAAGACAGTTCTCAGATAGCAAATATCCAGAGGCCTGGCCATGGCTCATGAGCCCAGAGCACACAGGGCTGGGGCCAGAACAGCTACTTTCACAGGACACGGAGTCTGAGCCAAAATAAGGCACTGATGGATCAGTGCCAGCCCAGCACAGAGGCACCCCTGCAGTGAGCTTCTTGAACTGGGAGGTGGGCGCAGAGCCAACAGGACCCTCATGCAGCTAAAGCCGCCAGCAGGAGCTGAGCTGGCTCTTTGCAGAGGCTCTGTGACACATCTGTGCCCCATCCTTCAGTGCATCCCAGAGTGGACATACTAGATTATTGCTTCTGGCCAACAGGAACCAGAAAAGCTGGTGGGATCTTATTACAAAAGATTACAAAAAGAGAACAGCAACTAGCAGCTGAACACAGAGATGCTGGTGTCTCTCTGGGATGGGGATTCCTCCCAGTCACATATAGCTGCCCAAGTGTTTGCCTTTAAAACATTTTTTTTAATGAATGGTGTCAACCTGATGTCCCTGAAGAACAAAACTTTCCTGTACCACCACAGTAACAAGATGCCAAGTAGATAAAACACCTCATCTTTGAGCCACGTGCAAGAAGCTTGAAACAGGTAAAACTCATACAAAGTTTCTGCAGTACTTAACATAGGACCTCATGTTCTCTCCTTTCACTAGGAAACCTCAAGTAACACAGATAACCTTTTCAAGAAGGTTCAAGTTTCCCTTTCCTAGCCTTCATCTACTTTACAGCTTAGGGACTTACCACCACCGCCTCACACACTTGCTTGGGAAGCACCCAGGTTCCTCCTTTTTGCGCTGTCTGCTTCCAGGATGAGCCCACCAGCATTCTCCTCTTCTGTAGCCATTCCTGCTCCTCCCTTAGAAGGCTGTAGATAGCCCACTCTCCCCTGCCTGCTGTGCCAGGTCGGCACACACCCACACCCTGCAGAGTTCCTTGCCCACCTCTCTCTCTTGCCTTGCATGACACTGTCCACCAGAGCCCTTCACCACCTGCTAATTAGAAGTGAGCAAAGCAATGGGCTGAGCCAGCCAAGCCTCCTCACAAACACACCTGGGGGCATTTAAGTAAGTGGCCCCATCCCATGCACCCACCTGGGTCAGGTCCTAGAGCTGAGTGCAGCCCAGCCTGGGCTCATGGCTGCTGCTCTAAAACACCTCCACCCCACAGTTCCAGTAATGTGCCTCTCCCTGCACACCACTGTGCTCTGGGCAGCGGGGACAAAATAACCAGGGCAGAACATAGCAAGTTCCTTCACTTGGTTTGGAAGGCTGGATCACCAGATGGATATTGCAGTGATTGATGTATTCATTTGCATGGTCATATGTGCAGTATATACTACATTTTACCCCATATATGCATTTGCCTGACAATGTGTTCTATTTATCCATAGATCCTTAACTCACATTGCATCATAAAAAAGAGGAAAAATTTGCAGAGGGTGCATGCCTGTTAATCATAAGCTAAAGGGGAAAGGAAAAATTTTAAGCGATATATAAAGGGAGGAAGTGACTCAGTGGGTGGGAGGGAGGGGATAAGCATTCCAGACAGATGGGACATGAATAACTTTTCCGTCTCCCTCTCCCTCTTCTCTCCCAAGTCCTGCAGGAACTGCTGTGTTGAAATAGTCAGTCATTAACTATTTGATGAGGTTTTAAAATCTGAACTGAATTCTCTGGATGTAACCAACTATTATTACAGGGTCTGCGTCGTAGCAATGCAAGTGTTGGAGCCCTCTGGCAAGCCATAGTGGTGAGGGCAGGACCGAGCACTCTGTAGGAGAAGCCACTAAATGGCGTCAGCTGTTCAGCTCTGCAGAGCCCCAGTAACGCTGAGGGAATCAGAGCAGTAGTGATTAGTGAGTTTGCAGAACAACTGTGACCAAGCAACAGGGCTTCCATCCGCACAGCCGGCAAAAGAGCTGATCTGCAGGCCCTGCTGGCATCGCTCATCCTGCAGGAGAGCCGGGCCCTCGTACGCACTGGGTGAAGGTCACACTGCAGAAAATTACCGTGGCCCTCCCAAAATCCCCAGGCTTTTGCTGTCCTCCTGAAGTGCAGTCCCTAGGGAGAATTCTTCCACTTAACAGCATCCACCTTTTCAGAGGGCTGGGGTACAGGCAAAAACACCCTTTTGGTGCCAGTTCAAGAGCAGGATTCTGACCATGAGTGCTAATAAGTTCCCCTGGTGCCCACGGGAATCCTCTCCTGCTCAGTCCACCTTATGCTTCACAAACAGGCTCTGAGAAAACCTGAATGAAGCATTTCCCTTCCTGGATGCCAAAGGCTAATTGACCAGCATGAGACCTGCTGAACTTGGTGGAACCAGGGTGGATATAATCACTCAAGAGAGCCAATAACCAATTAACTGAATGGCTTCAGCAGTTTCGAGGTCTGCCTTTTCATTCAAGAGCAAATCAAAGATCAATTTCCTAATAAGCTTTGTAATATCTGCTATTCCTTCTCATTATTATTATTAGTATTGCAGCAGTGTTTTCTGCATATAATGAAAGAGTAAGGCAAGAACTGGGATGGCCTGAGTGATAGGAAAGGAGTGGGCAAAGTGTGAAGCCAAAAAACCATATACACATACACACAAATATATAAACCAGGAATGCTGTACAAGCCCTCCACAGCACATGCCAGGTCATGATTGGATTCTGATCACAAAGTTAAGTGCCTACCCCTGCTGATCACTTTTACCATTTATCAGAGTTTTTGCATAAGGAAAGCAAAAGACTTGATTACGGTCACCAAGTTGCAGTGTTGTGGCTTAGCCCGGCCTTCCCAGCACTGCCACGTTGGCCAGTTGCTGACAGTGGGCAGAAACCAGTGGGAGCCAGTTGGCAATTGCATGGCAGCCCAGAGTCCAGCTGCTCCTGGCCTTGCTGCAGTGACAGCACGTGGCAGGCAGGTCACAAGCACACACTCTCTTCTGCCACTGAGGACACAGACAGAGGGCTGGGGCAGGTAACACCTTCATCTGCCACCGTTCCATCCGCCAGAGCCCCAAGAGATCTGGTCCTCAAAACCCATCACTGCTTTGCCCTGCAGTTCCCCTATGTGTTTTGCTTTTGAAATTGCAGGTTCCTGCTCTCTCTGCAGCTATACCATCAGCTGAAATGATGTGCCCTTTGTCAGGAAGCCTCCAGCACTCTTTGCAGTCTTCTCTCTTGCGGTAAGGCAAGAAACAGCAGTGCAATTTACAAATTCCTCCCTACCTCCCAATCCCTCCTCTTCTCCTCCCCTGAAATCAGGGACTCTTAGAGACAGTGATCTCACCCGTGAAGATACAAACAGCATCGTCTACATTTTTCAGCATGTCCCTCATACCACGTGTTACCAGGCAGCCTTCTGATGAGAGTGCAGGTTTTCCTTTTAAATGCTTCGCTCTGCGTGGCCCGGGGAAAGTCCCCTCCACAATGGCAAAGCAAGACTGCTTTCATTTCTCTCATGTGCATTTTAGCTGAGAGTGTTTTACTAGACTGCACAACAAGCAAAACATTGCAAAAGAAGTCTCTAAAGGAGAAACTGAGAACTCAGAAGAAGGGGACTATGCTGAAGCCCTCTTTGAGAGGAGCTATAGCTGGATAATTGTCCAAGACAGACTGGCTTGTTGACTTTCTCACAGCAAAAGGCATGGGGCTGTTTAATTGATTTTAGCCTGTAACTAAACATATACTTCTTTCAATATAATGAACAACAGTGCTACAATACTGCTCTCCTAATGTAAATTGATCCATTACAGATGAGTGTTTAGATCAATGTGTGATGTCCTGATTGGAAATAAAACTGTTTGCTCAAGATCGCTATAAAGACAATGGGCACTGATAGATGATATTTATGTGACAAGGAACGGCTCTTAAAAAAGGAGATTGCCCAGACCGTGTCCATCAATTATGAAGCCAGTGTTCACCCAGCAGGCACACAAGCATTTTTAAAGACAACAAGAACGAGGAAAAGATCCCAGTTACCTCTCTCAGCCCCACAGTCCCACTTACTTTCCAGTATGGAAGCTCCTTAGCTCCAGGCTTGCTGGAGTGCAGGCCAGAACTGCCTGGGCAGGGCACCCAGTGCCCGTGGTCATGGAGGGCTGAGTGATGCTGTTCATCCACCCGCATTATCCTGGAGCTCATTTTCTGCACAGAGCAGCTGGCTTCCACTGGGAAATTGTACCATGGTCTGTGTCCTGAAAGCTCACGTTTTGCCATCTCCCTGTATTTAGACAGAAGCTGATTGCTCCAGCTACTTTCCCCGTCTGTTGTGGTCAATACGTGTGCCTCTCTTGCTGGTAGCTGTTTGCTGTGCTCTTTCGTGACCTCACTTGCACGGGGCATTTGTGTTTTCCCCCTTGTGCACCGAGGGGGTTGCTGCAGTATGGACTTGCCTGGACTGTGTCCCAGCCGTTCATTACTGGGGCAGCTGCAAGCACTTCCCTTTCTGCTGGGGCTGAGTGTCACCTTGGAAGGGCATTGCCAGTGCCCACGGGGTGCTTGGTGGGACGGGACTGAGCCTGCACCACGGCATGGAACCCAGTACCCTCCTGCCAAGGTGGTCCCCAGCTCCACAGCCAGAAAATCTGGGCAGGATGGACCCATGCCCAACCTGGTACCCTGCGTGGCAGGCACTGGGCAGCCCAGCACCCAGCCCTCCCCGGGCACTGGCACCACTAAAGTGGCCACTGCGGGGGTAAAATGGCCACCACAGGCACCACCATAACACCTCAGCATGAGCTCCCCCGAGCAGCTGCTGGGAGCACCAGGCGTGCCCGGCATGGCTGAACCAGGCAGCCACAGATGTCCATGCTGGGGCAGGGCTGAGCTGGCTCGGCACAGGGACACCCAGCTCGCAGGGGGTGCAGCGGCTGTCTATGAATAAATTGGGTGGTGGGTGGCCAGAGGTCAGGAAGGGACGCTGGGTGGGGGAAATTAAATGAAAGGACAATGTTGACACAGAACAAATGATGCTAAATGGCTTGTGAAAATAGACCCATTAAGGGAATGATATTCTGCAACAGCCTTTAAATACAAATAGAAGAGACAAATAGACTTTAAGTACAAACAGAGGGGACTTGGTTTGAGAAACCGATGGCTGGGCCCTGTCATGAAGGATCCCATTTGCTGGTCATGTCCTGCTCCACTTTCCTTGCAAGAGTGCCCTTCATGTCCATGAGACCAATCTGCTGCACTTTGTCCTCCTGAGAGCTAACACATTCCAAACACTTCTCTGGTCATCTCTGATGATAAACAGCTGAGACTGTCATGAATCTCAGCATATACTTTCATCACATGGCAAATACGGACTGTGGCTGTGCAGGCAGGAAACAGTTTTTTAAGGCAAGAAAGGGTGGTTTCCCTCCTCTCAAAGCCAAGGGCATGTGCTCCTACTGACCTGGTCTAACTCAGGACACAGAGAGGTCACCTCTCAACTGTGTTTGTGGGGAAGGTGTTGGGGGACATCATGGTGGTTGTTGCTACTCAGGCACTGCTGCTCATGCTCAGGTTATTCAATTATTTCAACCCAGGAGCAGATGTCCCAAGGCCATGACAGAGGAGCTCTGTTGTTCTCAGCATCGTTCCAGCTCGTGCAAGGTTCAATGGTGTCCTTCCAGCAGCCTCTTTCTCCCTTTTTCATCCTTCTAAAGAAAAGCACAATATCAAAGTAGGACAGAGGAGCTGCAGTCTCTCCACAACTGTGGACAAAATGGCTCAGCTGACTTTTGGGTGCTCTAGGAGGGTGCAGCATTACCTCCGACACTATTTCATGCTACCTTAATAGCTCTGCAGTGCACAGAGAACTGTGATATGAAACAGATGAGAACTGCAACAGAAAATAGCTTTTCTGTGAGTGGTTGTCCTTTGGGGTAGTGACAGCATTTAACTTTGTACTTCACAGTCCTTTCATGTCATGAAGCACATCCATTTAAACATGAGATTATAGACATGCAGCACATGGGTTAAGAAACAGGCAGGCACAGCCTGTTGACAACACCTCAAGAAGGTTGAGACTAGTGTCTGTCTCTGGAGGGATCCACGCAGGGGACATTATCTTTCTGTCTCAGAAGGGTTGTGGTCCGTGCATGTGCACTTTGTGTTCAGCTGACACTTTCTACCACGAAGGAAGTCAGGCCCTTAGAAAGCCCCAAGCTGAAAGCTGTGCCCAGAGTCACTCAGTGAGGAGACACTGGTTGGTGGCACTTCTAAGTCTGATGCTGCAACAGAAGCAGGTCTGGAAACCTCCACATGCCTGCAGCATGGGCCCTCCAAGCCACCTGCAGTGGTCTTCCACAGGTGCACTCTTTCCTCATGGTAGTTCAGATCAGGTTTATTCTCACTGGCTATTGCTCACTTCACCACAGCCCTTGCCAGCAAATGAGCTGAGACCAGCAAAGGTCTCAGCCAGGTAAATTCCTAGGAGGATGCACACCAGGCACTGGCAGCACCAGAAGGCATGAAGCACATTGCCCCAGAACCACGAAACCTCCTTCTATTACAACAGTGACAGATACCATCTGTGAACATTCCAGGTTCACAAGCAGAAAACAGCCTCTTTCTCTCACTATCTTGGTGGGCTCTCAAAAGGAGTACAAGGGGAAGCTCTGTCACTAGCCAAAGTAGACTTTTCCTTGAAACAGCCTCAATTCAAGAAAATTAATTTGATCATAACAGCTACTTCTAAGTAAAAAAAAATGTCCTTCATTACCTGGAACTTTCACCCAGATAAGAAAAGCCTAACAAAACACAAAACCAGGAAGGGAAAGCCAAATTCCCCTTAGAATATGGTACAGATTTAGTAGGGAGAGAAACCACCATTCAAACAAACTACTGAGGGCAACAGTGATTTTCCAGCTCCTGAGGTCTTCAAATCAAGACCAGATCCTTTCCAAAGGGTAAACGACACCACTCCTCTTAGGAGGAACCAGCTGTAGCTCCTGAAACACTACCATGGGACAGAGGGGATGGTTGCCTTGAGCAAGTGCTGCCTTGCAGACAGAGCCAGCAGTTGCAGGGCTGGAGCACGGAGTGCCAGGTGTGTGTGGGACCCCGGCAGGGTCGAGCTGCTCAGCAGCAGGACAGCCTTCCACACAGCCAAGCTGCCGGGGGACAGCAGCCACAGGCCACCAGCTCAGCAGGTGAAGCCTCACTTTGCCTCCCACCACCTTTATTCCCCCTGACTCTAGCAAACCACACCTGCCAGTCGAGCAAGAGCAGCATTTGGCCATCAACAACCAAAAAATTTTGGAAGGAGGGGAACCGGCAGGAATCTGCACTTGAACTGCTGCTGTCTCTCTCACCCGTACCACCTCTTTGCCTGAGGTGGGGCTGACTCACCCTCAGCACCCTCCTGAGCTGGCAAAGCTCCCCACTGCCTGCACCACAGCCAAGGAGTGAGCCCACAGGTTTGCTGCCATCACAGAGAGATGGGGCTTTCACACTCCTGAGCTGTCTGTATGCGAGCAAAAATGAAAGGGGTCTTGGCAGGGATGCCAGAGCCACCTCTTCCCGTCCTTGCTTCTGAGAACTTTTCCAAAGGTTTCAAAGGAGGCCTGCATTTGCTGTTCCCTGTTGGCTTTGTCACATTGCCCGCTCCTCAAGTCTCAGGCTGCCAGTGTCTCTCCCCTGGATGACTTGGCTTGTGTTATTTTGTGTTAAAACCAGTATGTTTTTTTAATGGCTATAAATAAGTTAAAACTGCATCTTTAATTAATCACTGCACTTTATATTGTAAGTAGAGATTTTTTTGTAATTACTCGTTTATGATTTTAAGATGCCATTTGCTCACTGTCAAATGTATCCAGGCTTTATCCCTCCATGTTTAACAGGTTCAGGATAGAAACAAAACTTCATCAATGAGGATTCTAATCCCTTTAGTCTAAAACAAATAATTGGTTACTAAGTAAATGGGAAGAGATTGAGTGGATATTTTTATCTAAGCAACAATGAACTTGAGGCAATAGTATGTTCATAATCTTAGAACATTTTAAACTAATCTTAACATGTTTATTTTTCACTCACACAGGTTTGAAACTGGAAATACATATGTCTGGATGACTAAAACATGAACAACAAATAGGAGCAGCAGCATGTAAAGTATAGAGAAGTAGAAGCATTAATAGAAATATTTCTGCTATAGCAGCTATTAAATGTTGGGGGTTTTTTACGGTTTGGAAGAAGAACCCATATGTTTATAGGATTTTTTTCCCCCCAATTAAAATATGTGTGTGTGAGTGTGTCTTTAAATATTATTTAGCTACATACACACAGGGTGCATGTATAAAATTCTCTACAAGTGAAGTTGAGAGCTGCTTCTCCTTTTGTTCCTTGTCCTACTGGTAGGCAGAAAGGACACCCAATGCAACACCATCAGCACCTCCACAGCATCTGCCCGGGGCGCAGGTGCAGTTTTGAAGGCCAGTTCAGGCCCTCTGTCACCCCCCACGCCCGTGAAGACCAGCAGAGCCCCAGACTGGCCTGCCTGCCTCGTGCATCAGGACTGTGCCCACAGGGCAGAGCAGAGGCAGCACCACAGCCAGGCACCAGATGTGCCCGTGCCAGCTGACTCTCCCCACGGAAGGGGCACACGCAGCCCAAGACCCTCTCAGAGGTGAGTATAGGGAGAGCAGTTGTGCACCCCAGCAAACAGCACTCCACTAAACGCTGTTGTGTGCAGCTTCCAGGTGCCCTGAGCAGACAGAAAGATGCTTGGTTTTATCAGGTCTCAAATCAAATACAAGTGGCAAGCAGGTGGCTGGGTACCCAAAGATGTGGTTATTCCCCCCTCTTCCTTATTTTTTTCTCAAGAGAGCACATAGATATTTTATATAGGATATAAATAAGCCACAAAAAAGGGCGGAACTATTGCATTGGAACTACAGAAAAAATAATAAAAACTTTTAAAAATTGCTCTACCTCAATTCCTAGACAACTCAAGTCTGACTTGCAGTATATGATTTGTCTGCTAGGATTGAATCCAGACACTTACCACTTCGTTAGCTTAAGAATTTTGAGCAATTTTTTCCATTTATCTGTATTCTCCTCAAAAACATTTCACACATTTCTCAGATACATCAATCCTTCCGGCATTCCTCTACACGCTCAGTAGGATGCCCTGCTATAAATATAATAAAGCCTTTTATTATGTCCATTAACCATGGACATGTGTGCTCCAAAAGTTTCCTGACACGCAGTCATTTGTGGCTTTTTAATTATAAACAGAAAAAAATCTACGAGCAGAAGAAGAGACAGCAGACTGGAAGTGGATCTTTGTGTGTGTGTGTTTTGAGTATATTCTCCTAAGGGCTGATGGCACCCACACCCTCCTCCTGATCCCATCAGAGACTCCCTGTGCGTGCACATACTTGTGCGCAGAAAGCCAGTCACACAACAGATCAGTCCTGGGGGGTACAGATTTGTCAGCTGTGCCGACCCCAGCGGCCTTATGCAGGTTTTCAAACCCCAAAAACACCGATCAACCCTTATTTCAACAGGCAAATATGACCCCTCCATTTTGCAGACCTTGTTCCACTTGAACTCAGAAGAAAAGAAAAAAGGCCCAGTAAATTACTTGACAAATTAAGTCATATTTATTGAATGCGTTTTATTTCAACAACCAAAAAATTCTAACAGCCTAACAATGCACATAAGTTAAAAATTAATTATCACTTAGTGATAACGAAGATAAAGTTGATTTACATGGAAAAAAGAACATTTACAATATGTTAATCCTTATTCACATTGTTGATACCGCAATAAAACACAATTTGTTTTTTTTATTTTTTATTTCACAAAAAAGGCGGAAAATTGTGCTTTGTTAAGAGGCACTACAAGAAAAGTTTCTTTCTCCAAATAGATATTATATGATGGATATTGAATAAATAGACATATATGCATTGTAATTCGCAAAGTTCTGGCAAGACCACAGGCTAAAATGCCCACAGATTCACTTAGAACCACTGCAAAATTGGCAGTGAAATTAAAAATAAAAAGGCAAGACTCAGCATTGAAAAAATACCTAATAAAATTTTTGGTTGAAGTGTAAAAGATACCAAATGTTGATGCCATCATCAGATGAACAACCTTACTTAGCTTGGCAAAATTCAGTTTCCTTTCAAATGTATGGAGTGATTTCAGCTACAGGATAAGAAGACAGTTTTGAAAGCGTAGCTCTGAGAGAAACATAAAGCAGCAACCACTGAAATTCTGATTAAAGCTGCAGCATACTACAGAACTAAAGGATGAAGAGCAAAAGGGGCATTAAGTAAGCAACCCACCATAATTTTGCAAAGGTATATGAAATTTATGCAGAGATACTCATGTTTCAAACATTAGCTCTGAAAAAATCTCATAAAAACTCCAGAGGTTACTGAGCAGCTAGAATTAGCTTGTATTGCAACGTCTTCTCCCTGTATATTGTCTGTTCTGAGTAAATATCTACACGTAGAGGTTTGTTTTTTCGTTTTTAACTCCTACCTTTTATACCTTTCAAATATATAAATAGTATTAACAGTTATATTACATTGCCTGGTGTAGTAAACAGAAAGTAACTTTCAAAGGTATATTGCATGAGGTCTTTGTCAAGGTTACGTGAAAAGCCCATGTGAAAAAAAAAGGACGAAAAAAGCCAGAAGCCTTGTTGGTAGTGTTACGGCTGCAGTTTGAACAGGCGTCTGAAATCAATCCAGCTGCGAGGTGAGGTCTCCGTCTCGGAAATCATTGCACGGAAGTGAAAAGCAAATGCTACCTGGCGTCTCTTTGGCCATGATGATGCCTCAGAGCGGGTGGATGCTATAGCAGATTGCAGCTTTAGTGCTCACGCCACCAGAGAGTCAGTCAGTGTTAGCTCTGCTTTATGTCTCGTACCTGCTACCAGGTCACTGCGGGACCCTTTGCCCAGCAGGTGGGTGGGTGG
>VXAY01002117.1:371248-415661 GCA_013399855.1 Oxyruncus cristatus | reverse complement strand
CGGCCCCGTGGCGGGAGGCCGGGAAGTGCCCGTGCCTCGGGGGGCTGGGAAGTGCCCGTGCCATGGGGAGGTGGGACCTGCGGCTGAAAACACATTTCACTGGCACAAAACGCGTGACACGGAGGAAGCCCGGCTGAAACAGAAACGCCGGGGAGGCTGGCGGGGAGGGCGAATGGGGTGCCAGCAATGCAAATTCGCCCGGACAGGATTCTCGGGATTGTGGCGTTTCGCGTCGCAATGTAACTCTGCGTGTGTTGTGTGTATTTTTCACTTCAGTATAAACAAAAAGCAACAACAAGAAGGAAGCTTATAAATTTTAAGATCTGAAACAGAGAACAGGTAAATAAAATCCACGGTAAAATGTGGTTGATAGTATGAATTCCATACATCAAATCTCAACACATCTCTTTTCTCTTTCTGTAAAGACCTCGTTAATGGACAAGTCTTCTATGCACTGAATTTCAGTTTCAGCTATTCTGAATCCCATGAAAACTCATCTGTTCACTACAGAAAGGACTATCTGGAGAGTGGAACATGCTGTATCCTTTTAAGTGTGCATTGTGTTCAAAGTACTTTTAACTTACTAGTTTTCTTTTTAAGGTGCCCTGATTTGTTTTTCCATTTTCTCTCTTTTTTTTCCCCTTTTCTTTTTTTGGCAGTGTTGATTTACATCTTTAAATACCTCAAAAATTACCCATCAAGTTGCCAGATAGGAAGCCATATAATAATGAAAAAAAAAAATCAGGGATAAACATAGAAAATAAATAGGAATTCAAAAATAGTCACCACACCCTGAGAGCAGGCGGCAGTTTATCAAAAAGCCAAAGCAACTCATTGTGAAGTGGTTTTAATGCATAAACAAGTCTCATCTTTAAAGAACTCATTTCACAGTCTATACTTTTAGGTTGTAAAGTTCCGTCCCATGCAATTTTAATATATATATATTTTATGTAAATATATATATACACACACAAAGTTGTAAATTTTCCTTCATTAATTTCATAGGACTTTTTCTTCCCATTTACTTGCTAGATGTCCCTTTCATAAGTGCAAGATTGATGAAGGCATAATCCTATGTGACTACAACAATTGCTTCAGTCAAATGTAGGAAGTGTAACACTCGAGTGTCTGTGTCAAGGCAATGTCTGATCGGGCAATGCTGAATTCATTCGGTTTGCACATGGGTCATGCGCAACGGAAACAAACAAACAAAAGGTAAAAAGAGGAAAAAAAAATCAAAAATAAAACCAGAAAATCCTTGGATCAATGTATTGCTTTCTGCGCCCCTGTCTCACATTATCTCTGGTCGATGTCCGCTGGAGCCGCCTTGCTTTTGTCGGGGTTCTCCTCCTCAGGCTCTACTTTGTACATTTCCTCAGAGCCTTCCTCACTGTCGTTCTCCTCTGACTCTGTCAGCAGCTCCTCATCCTTGTACTCTGCCACGTCAACCACTGTTCCCAAATGCTCTTTTAGCTTTCCGTGGTGCTTTACGTGGTAACGTTGGTTCTGGAAGAATTTGATGATGGTGTGTTTGGGGAGATCCAGCTGAGCAGAGAGGGTGTGGATGGCTTCCTGATCAGGGTAGAGACCCACATCATGAATAAAGCTTTGAAGGATACCTAGAGCTTCCAAGGAGATCTTGGTGCGAGATCTTGGCTTTTTGGCACAACTGTCCTCAGCGGGTGGAGGAGGAGCCTCTTCTCTAGGTGGGGAATTCTCCTTGGCAGGCTGGGACTGCTGTCTGTGCAGCACCTATAAGATCAAACAGACACAGACTTCACGTACATGCTGACCCCCTTGCTGCACGAGATAAGGGCACTTGTACAGGCCTTTACACAGGATCTACTTTGTTTTGGTGAGAAAAAGCACAATTAAGATCCATTCTCCACCACCTTTCTCCCTTTGAAGACAGCTGCACCAGTAACTATAGACTGAAAGGAGAAAGTGACATAAGAGGTAAAAGATATCAAATAAACACTATAAAGCCACAAAATAAATAAGAAATACAAAATACAAGTAATAAAAAGAAACATAAAATAGCCAAAGTAAAAGTTAAGTCAAAAGGTGTTACAGTCTCATGGTCAGGATGACTGGCCAGGTGTCCCATCTCAGACAAGCCATTCTCCTGCTTTGCTCCTCTTCCTCCCCTCCTTGATTCCTCATGTCTTTTTAGGCTTGAAACTCTCACCATTCCTTCAAAATGCCAAGTACCACAAAGGCCTAGACACACATGGGATTGTCAGGTGCTACTTTATCATGAATAATGATTTGGCATTAAAATTCATCACAGCTGTTTTATAGGGGAAAAAAATTAATAAAAGTGCAGAGATTTGTTAAGATTCCCCTTCTATAAAGAGTGACAGCATAGTAGCTTCACATAGGTGGTTTTAATGTGTCTCCTGAACAGATTTCTCTGTATTACATCTGTAGCAGTTTCACCAGTTGAGGAGTTCTGAGTTCAAATAATTATAGCCCTCCATTCTGAGAAACCCTCTGGGCAAACACGCTTTGCAGTCTTGTAACAGATTTTCACCAGCAGTATCTCCTTTTCGGCAAGTTTAAAGAAACCATATGTAGCTCTTAATCTTCCTAACAGCCACTTAAAATGACTAAGAAAGGGCCTTGTGCAGCCCTTATTCCAGGGTAAAAAATACCTGCTCTGAATTGTTCAAAACACAGAGGAGTTCCACATGC
Source organism: Oxyruncus cristatus (assembly GCA_013399855.1). Taxonomy (NCBI): domain Eukaryota; kingdom Metazoa; phylum Chordata; class Aves; order Passeriformes; family Cotingidae; genus Oxyruncus; species Oxyruncus cristatus. Next base: position 412,967 of record VXAY01002117.1, on the reverse strand, counting down.
TTTCTTTAAAACCAAATCTATACAAGAGAGATTAACGGAAAAAATCCCCTACAGGATTGAGGGCTGGATTTGCCCAGAGGTTTCTTCAGATGCGGGGAAATAATTATTAGAACTCAACACTCAGCGCTAACAAAATCAATACGGATAACTATTTTCTTCCACAAGTAAGAAGGAATTCTGGCTCTTCAGCCCAAAAGAAAATGTCTTTGCTGCAAACTGTAACATCCAGAAAATCAACCCTACATTAAGGCTCTCTAAAGGGAAAAAATAAGGATAAACAATGGAAATGAGCTGAAAACTTGCACTGAATTTTACACACGTACTGAGCCCCCAGTAAATGCTACACTAGTCGAGTTATTACTGCAAGAGGGAAGTCCGCTGTGGAATATCAGCCTGTTATGCAAATGAATAAAAAGGCTCTATGCCGAAGAGCCCCTTATTCATTTCCTTCATCAAACGTTGGTGCCATGGTAATTTGTAACATCAGTGATCCCCAGTCATGGCTTCTGAAGAGCAGCTCGCAGTCCCCAGCCACTGCCCATCGTACGTGTGGCCGGGGAGCTGAGCCTGGAGCAGACGCTGTGACAGCCTGGCCAGGGCACTGCCCTTCTCCTGCTGCACCCAGGGGCTCTCGGCCGGCCCTGAGGGGCTGCAGCTCCACCGAGCACAGAGGTAGGACACAGCACCACGTCCCTGGTGCCTCGGTGAGCAGCTAAGAGCAGGTGTCCCACTGGTGACAGGCAGGGCTTGCCACACTGTGGGCAAGAGCCACTCGAGGGCAGAAACACTGCAGATCTGCTTTTGGTGCCAATACGTACATTTTCCTCCCAAGCACGTAAATACTCAGGGTGTCATAGGAATGGAGCTAACCAAGGGAGCGGGGGAAAGGAGAAACTCAAATGGAAATGACAGATACCCTGGTTTATGTTTTATTACATCTCTTGTAATAAAAGAGCACGATGTTCCAATGCATGGAATCACTCAGCTGCTCTTTGAGGATTTCTTTTTTGTCCATGGATTGTTTTCAAAGAGAAGGACTGACGTTCCCAAATAGAGGGGTTACAGACAAGGGTGGGATCCATACCTACGTCAGCAGGGAGCACTGAAAGCAGCGGAGCCAGGACTGCTGACATTAGCCAAGGACCTAGCTTCAGAAATTTGTCACACAGACCCTACCTACTTATCTCCCCTGTAGTGCCTTCTGGCCCTGTCCCTTGACACAGTAAGACCCAGAGCTGCCAAAATCAAAAGGATTTAGCACTACAAATAAACTGCCAGGGAACTTACAGACAGCATCACACGAAAAGCTGCAAGGAGCATTGCTAATCAGAAGCTGGATTCGAGTAGCAGTAACAGAGATAGAAACACATCCAGAAAGGGTGAGAATTACTCAGTTTGTTCTTGTTGGACTTGGAAGGGGGCTTTTTTCCCTTTTCAGTTGACAAATAGCATGAGAAATGATCCAGCTTGAAAAATGTTAGAAGACTTCCAATCAAATATAATGATGAAAAAAATCCAACAATACAGGATCAGCAGCAGTAAAATGTTTAATTTGAAGGAGATGAAGAGATGCCTACAGCATCTATAAAGCAATCAACCAAAGAGAGGGCTGAGAGCGGGAGGGAAAGAATTATTTCAATTAACCCTTCCTTTTCTGGAGTGACCTCTCCACCCTCTCCAGAAGAAAAAACACATAACCCAGGGGTTATCAGTGTAAAATATTAGAAAAAGGTTGCATTTTATTTCACTTACTGTTATCCTAAGCTAAGAAAAAACCTAAAGATGCTCTTGTGACAGATAAATCTCATTATTTTGCTAGCTTCTTGGGGGCTTTGCTCTGGATTGCCAGTGGCATTAACAAAGGATTTCAGCCACACTACATTTTTCAGTGACACAAGTTTACCCATATAAAGAGAGGTGAATAAATCACAGGATTTCCTTCAGGTTTAGGCTGTGGTCACTTTTGCAATTCCTTCCGACAATATGGACTATTTAACACAAAAGAGAATGCTTTTCTATGCGAACCAGATCAACTGCTGAGGCACACGGTACAATACGAAATCTAAATTACCTTTTTGTTAACTATTTGCTTTAAACTACATTTGTAAAGCATGCAGATCAATTTGGGTGATTTGCTTACTTCATGTCTGGTTCTGCATATCACAAGCTCACTGAGGAAATGCACCATTTTTGGCAGTTCCAGATTTTCAGATCTTGGGTCATTATTAAGCTCTTAAACCTGCAGGTAAAATTTCAACTGGCTTCACGCACTGCTGTGCACACCCTGCTGTAACACTTTGGGGTTTGGGCCAGTGCTGCTCTGATGAAGGAATCATCACTGATCTTCTGACAGTGACAAAGTTCAGGGTGCAGCACATTTTCCAGTGCGGGTAAACCCCCAGCAGTGGTCTGACCTACCACCATGTATATGATGGAGAAGGGACAAGAACAATAGCCATGCTCAGCTTTCCTTTTCCTAGGAAAGCTGGGGCTGGGCTCAGAATCACAGAATCAGACGGGTTGGAAAGGAGCTCTGAGATCATCAAGTCCAAACCTTGATCCAACACCACCGCGGTTACCAGACTATGGCATTAAGTGCCACGTCCAGCCTCGTCTTGAAAACCTCCAGGGATGGAGAGTCCACCACTTCCCTGGGCAGCCCATTCCAATGGCTGATTACTCTCTCTGTAAAGAATTTCTTTCTGATATCTAACCTAAACCTCCCCTGGCACAGCTTAAGGCCATGCCCTCTTGTCTTACTGCTGGTTGCCTGAGAGAAGAGACCACCCCCCACCTGGCTACAACCTCCTCTCAGGGAGTTGTAGAGAGCGATGAGGTCTCCCCTGAGCCTTCTCTTCTGCAGGCTGAACAACCCCAGCTCCTTCAGCCTCTCTTCATAGGACTTGTGCTCAAGTCCCTTCACCAGCCTGGTTGCTCTTCTCTGCACTTGCTCCAGCACCTCAATATCCCTCCTGAACTGAGGGGCCCAGAACCGGTCACAGCACTCCAGGTGTGACCTCACCAGCGCTGAGTACAGGGGCAGAATCGCCTCCCTGTTCCTGCTGGCCACACTGTGCATATCATGGCATAGGTGCCCTGTGCCTCCCTTTCCCACTGCCTTCTCCATTCCCCATGTCCTTCCCCACCACTCCCCAGCCACAAGTGGGACAGCCTCCTCCTCCTCCACATCCACTACCATCTGGAGCTGACTTCCCTTCCCCATCTACTTTCAAATCAAATGCGAAGATACAGATTTCCTTCCATGCCCACAGGACTTATTCTTTTCATCCCTTCAAGAGATTTGATTTTTAAACTCTACAGGTACAGCTGCCAACTCAGCATTTCAGAACAAAGCAGCTTTGGAAGATGCTGCTTCATGAAGGTTCATTCAGGTAGACTTTCACCTCACACACAAACTCATTTTTTTCTAATAAGTTAACCTGTCCTGGTAAATAACTTGCAAGAAAATGATTGTGATGAAAGTTGACTTTAAATGATAAAGTGAGTGGTCTTAGATCGCACTGCACTGAAATATGATTTGAAGGCCACAATGAAAAGCAGCTGGAAGCCATGTGTAAAATATAATAGTACATGCCTACAGGGAAGGAAGTGAGATATTGAATGATTAAATTTAGGGGAGTATATAATGTAGTGTATCATTACAGGAGTGATCAGGATTATTTGTAATAAGCTAAGGGTTTGTGGTCTATCTAAAATCCAAAGCCAAGAATTATCTGGGGGAAGGGATCACTGAACTGTTTTACACATATCCCTTCCCCATATCTCAAGAATGCTTCCGCAGGAGAAACCTGACTTCAGTGTTCCCACAGAAAAGAGAGGTGAGCAGACCCAAACTGAAAGATGAATGTCATGCAATTGCAGTCTGTGTCTGTACCGTATTTAATTTTGGCTGGATTCACTATGCCACTGATGTTTGTTTCTATTTCCACCCACTTCCTAGCTAGAACTAGACACGTGAAATTGGTGAGTTGCTAAGGGGAGCCAAGCAGGATATGCTTGAGCGGGGTAGGCACATGCACTCGGGCACCAACAGCAGCGAGGCACCAGCTGGCAACACTCACTCTGTGACATGCCACCTTCCACTGCCTGAGCAGCCTTTGCAGCACATCGGAATCAGGAACTGCATTTCTATGGGAAAAACCCCAGCTCTTCTGTTTCATAGTGTGGTTCTGCCCATCCCTTTGCAAAGAAGATTAGTCATGTGAGCTCTTTTCTGCGAGGATTTGCTGAGATGATGACATGCCCCTTATTAAGAGAACCACCAAAAATGTCACACTCTTGAAACACTGTGCATTTGCAACAGAGACTGCCCTCGTTGAACAGACACCACCTTCCTCTGTGCACAGACAGAGCGAGCACCAACAGGTATCTCAAGTGGCATGTGTTGGCCAATATCAGTTTTCATAACCCAAACCCACAAGGACCAAAGTTGAACAGATTTGCCTTCTCTTTGCCAGAGGAGGTTTAGATAGGATATTAGAAAAGATTTCTTCACTGAAAGGGTTGTCAAGAATTGGAACAGGCTACCAAGGGAAGTGGTGGAGTCACCACGCCTGGAGGTATTTAGAAGATGTACAGATGTGGCACTTCAGGATCTGGCTTGGTGGTGGGCTTGGCAGTCCTGGGTTAATGGTTGGATTCAATGATCTTAAAGGCCTTTTCCAAACAAAATGGTTCTATGAATCTATTCTGCACGGTGGGAAGGGGTCTCCCCTTTCAGCTTTCCTTCACATTTTCGTTGCTCTCATAGCCAGCCATAACACTGTATCACAGGCAGTGCCTAGCTATCACGTTAAGAGTTTACTTGAGGGACAAACTCTATCACCTTGCAACAAAATCTTATACCTAGAAGGAGGCACTACCCTTCTTACCAGATTTTACAGGAATAATCTGCAGAAGATTATCCATTCAAATAAACAGCCTTACCCTCCCTAGCCATGGTCTCACTTCCTTCACATACATGTGCAAGAAGAGAACAGAACAAGCTGCTGCCATAGACAGGCTTGCACCCTGACAGCCTCCCAGGCCAGGGCTCGCAGGGGTAAGAACATTAATTAGACACAATCACTGAGCCAAGACTCTTTACAGGATTTTAGGAATGTCTGTACCAGAAACTGTAGCAGAAGTTACAATTTGCACCTGTGTTCATTTCTTTCCTATTCAAAATGTGGTTCTTAGACTACTCTTTTTTTTTTTTCCGCTTGCAAAAATACATTCATTTGGGTAAACACTGCAGTACTAGTTACAGTTCCAAAGGAAGTATTTTCTATAGGCTCATTCTCAGAGTGATTTCACACCTTGACACCATAAAGCTGTGTTAAAGACTGTGGTTTAGTTTCCTTGCTTTTCTTGGATTATACAGTATCCTAAGGTCAAAACTCAGGGAAATCCAAAACTGTTATTAAAAAAGAAAAAGTATCTATGAAGTGATGACAAATTGCAGACTACAGGTGTTAGATTACATTTTGACTCCAGGCAGGTTTAATATACTTCAGTTTCCTTTTACAATTGCCCTCAGCAGGTACTGTTATCGGTAAGGGATTTAAAAAAATATATGGTACTCAATAAAAGAAGACCGTGTCAAAAGAAATCAATATGAGCGTGCAAAATGGTAGGAAGTCTGACATGGATAAATATGTTCACTTTCATCTAACTTCAATCTGAGCTTCTTTTAATTTTGTAGCTCAAATGCTGGCACACATCATGTGCATTTTCCAATGCACCTTAGTAATTGCTTCACAAGAGTAAACACCCTTATTAGAGATAATTATAATACATGTCTGTGATATGATGTGCCCTGTCTCATGCAAGCCAGACCAAACCAGCCAACCAGAACTGGTGGCTGCAACAGCTTTTAAGCCAGCAGCCCTGGGTCCCATTCAGCTGCAAAGACAAAGCAGTCACAAAGTAAAAAAATCCCCCAAATATTCAGGCCTTTTCTATCACCCTTCATCTGTTCCTGACCACCACTGGAGCCAGAATATTGGATCAGACAGACCCCGTTTCCTAATTTCTGAGCTCTGAGGTGCAAGTCACTCTCTGAGCCACACAAAAGGGGACAGAGAGAGAACTGTGAAGAGAGAAATACATTCCATGGGGAATCCGAAGTCAAAGGCAAGTTTGGTTTCAAGGCTGGAATGTGAGCGGGTTGAAGTGATACATTTCAACATCTTTGGAGCACACTTGCCACATGCTTCCCTTTGCTTTACGGCAGTTGCCTCGCTTAAGGGCAGGAAACAGGCAGTGATCTGAAAGCATGTCAAGACACTGAACAAACACCCAGCCTCTGAAATTGCAGCCCCATCCTGCAACTCTTCTCCAGGACCAATTGTCAAAAATGGTCAAAAAGGTGATAAAAAAGACAACAAGAATTAGAAACAAAACAAAAAAACATAAACAAAACTTTCAACTGTACATTGCTTTTGCCATCCCATGCAAAGTGATAAGTATAAGCAAAACACAATTAATCTTGACTTGAAGGCGGGGGGAAGGTGTCTCCCCCCCCTCCCTGGCACACACTGCTCCCATTAATGCTAACAGGAGCTTAGCATGCATCAAAGAGCAAATACACCACAAAACATTTTTAAGAGCTATCATCACTGGAGATAAAATATAAATTACAGCCTGATTACACTGCGCTGCAAAGAGGCCACATGTGCAGCATAGCTCGCAATGACAACTGCAGATGACCAGATAACTTTGGGACAGGTCTAAGGTTACTGTAAAACATCTGTGCAGTGGAATCTTTCCTTGTCTTTGCTTTCCTTTCAAGAAGCTGTGGCACTGCTGTCTGCACAGTTGTTTGAAGAATGTTTACAAATCAGCTTGACAAAGAGAAAAAAAATTTCTGCCATCACTTGACCACAATCATGATCTTATTCTTCAGTAATGCGTGGTTTATTTCCCTTTCCTGATCTCTGTTAATAGACAGCACGTGCCTAAACAATAGCCACTATTTTGTCTGTATAATGTTAAAAAAATAAATCACAAAACTCTGACAATGCAGAACAGTGTCCCGGTGTTTCCTGGGGTAACTGCTCTCCCTCGAATGCTAACTCAACTCTTCCCACAAAAGCACAGGCACAACTTTCATTGCTGTGCAAGTGCTTGAGAACTGGTTGATTTTATGGAGCAGCATAAATGAGCTCATGCTGATGAACATTCATGCGTTAGGTCTGAATTTCCCATCTTGGGCTGGTTTAAGCCAGATCCTTAGGTTTACCGCAGAGCAACTGTGGCCAACAGTGGGCATCTCTCTCTCCAATACCTGGCTGCAGCCCGGGAGTGCTGTCAGCCCACAGGTGGAGCTGGCAGATACCTACTGTGTAAATACACAACAGGCCGGATTCATTCCGGCTGCTGCTGGCACAAACCAGGGTGCTGGTGACAGAGCAGCCGATGCGGTCAGGAAGTGTTGCACAATGTCGCTGCAGACTCTCTCCTGAAGGCATCAGTGATGGATGGCTCCATTGTCTGGGGATGGGGCACAGCCAGCACAGCTGGCACAGGGGGCCAGTTTGCTGCATCCCTGGCAGGCAGGCAGGACTCTGCCGGCCTTGAAGAAGCCAAGCGAGCCTCTCTTGCCTGTAACCTGCGGTAGCAAGGCAGCCTCCCCTACAAGGGAAAAGGCAACAGCCTCATAAGGGTTCACACTGCCCTTCTGCATGGTGATGCTAACTGGAGTCCCACTCAAGTGGGCCTTTCAACATCTGTGTATGCACTGAAGGCCACAAACCTTCCAGTTAAAATTTACCTTCTTCAAAACAAGACCACGAGCTTTGTAGGCCTCTGACTTGTCTCTTCTATGCTTTCTCTCACAGCCCTGGCAAGGCTCTCCAGGGTGCTATGGCATGCAGACTCTGCTTAGCAGTTTCCAAACAGAGCCTGAGCTTGGTTGTGGCTGGAGGGAGGGTTTGTCAAAGATTTCAGGTCGATTCTGAGTTTCCCCATCCCATCTCTGGTATTCCTAATGAGGAGCTGGCAGAATGCAACAAGAACTAAGGAAACAACAAAAGGCTTTTTTATTTCCTTTTCTGCAGACAAAATACTTCTGGTATCCTCTGCACTTTTTTGTTTAATTAACACTACACATATTCTCTGTTTCTTTTGAAGATCAGAAGAGTATTTGTGGGCAGTGTGAGCAAGATCTTCCCTGACAAGCCCCAACCTAGAGGTCAAGCTCTAAACCCCTAACTATGGTGGCACGAATGGCGCCACTATAATCATGTTGTTTTCCAGTTACTCAGACCAGGAGTAGGCACTGCATTATTTCAGGAAGAATATGTTTGGATTAGACACTGGATTCTGGTGTGGGGGGGTAATTATTCATCCCATCAAACTGTTTTAGGTCCTTACAGACGGCTATTTGGGGTTTCAGGAATACTCAACTGTACTGCTAATTTTTACAATGGGAGCAGTTAGAAGTCAGGAGAACCTGACTTTTATGGTTAGTGAAAATAGCAGATTTGTGCTGATAAAACACTACTCAGCATGTTTTATGGCTTTCAAGATGTAACCACCAATGCACTTAATAACAGGACTTGTGCAAACTATACTGTGTGAATCAAACACATAAAAGTATAAATATTCCTTTTTTTAGAAAGCAAGTCTTAAAAAGTGCATTATAATCAACTACCATGGTAAAAGCAAAATATCCAGCATTACCACACATGCAACTGGCATAATGTGCTTTATTATACCCTTAGCTAGAAGCTGGGTAAATAAAAATCAAATGACCAAAGTACAGTCTCCTGCACAGATTAGGTCACCAATGACAGGATGCCTTAGAGAATTAGATCTGAAATCCTTCATCTTCATGATTAAGCTCTAGAAAAGGTGGGCACATGCAGAAGAGAGAGGAGGAAGCTACACTGGCATCTCACTCTCATGCTGTTGAGCTCCATGTCTCACTACTCTGACCTGTACCTATTTTACAGATTCTGGATGCTGGAAGAAAATGGCTTTATGGAAAGTAAACAGCGTGTGCAGTTTATACTCACAGGTTTTTGCTCATTTTTAATAAAATGGTTTAATATATGGCTAGTGAGGCAGCATTAGGACAAAGCAGAAGATGACACTGTTATGGCCCTGGGAGCCATCCCTGGCTTTGCTGCTGGCTGCTGTGGGGAGCTCTGTGGACTGCTCAGCCCATGGCTGGCTACACACACATAATCACAGGGGTAAAGCTCACTCTTAGCGCAAGCCTGCAGCTACTGTAGGTCTGCGTGCAAGGAGCCCCAGGGTTTTGCTAGAAATGCAAAACACCATTCTTTGCTTCCGTAACATTAGGATTGTGTGGCATTTTTCAGTCAAAAACGTCAACCCAGTGACATCAAAGTATTGCCTAAGTGAAGTCTATCTACTTTGCCAAGCTGTTTGCCTGGGGCAGCAGGGGTGCTGAATATTCTGACAAAGTTCAAGCAGTTGTTTAGGCATTTTTCATGAAACAGCATATTTTGGTTGCTTTTATTCAGAGCAACTTTTGCTCTTCAAATTCTTCCTGTTTTCCTTCAAGGCATTATGTTGCTTGTTGCTCTAAACTGCCGCAAACCTTTTTTTTTTTTTATTTTTATTTGAACTGAAAATAATAATTTAGAAAGGACCAACATATTTTTTTCTTTCAGTATTTCAGAAATGTCAGCAACCCCTTAAACTCAGCTCTAGCATTTCTATAGCTCTAGGCTGTACCACCCAAGGAACAGCAACTCATAGCCATCTATCCACCCACCTACCTCCTTCACCGTTGTGTTTACAAAGGGTTGCACTGATGGGAGCTCTGAAAGCATGAAATGTAATGCGGTTTATAAAACAAGATGGATGTGAATCTTTTCTGTCTCAAAATCCAATAAAGCTTATGATTTTTATTGCATGTGGGAGTCCTTTGGTCAATGTAATACTGATTAGCAGCTTGGCCAGTAAGTCTGATAAAACCAGAAAGTACTTTCGAATATATTCTAGCCAGAGACACCTGGGAGTGAAGCGTATGTGTTGCTGCTGATGGCCCCAGGCTTACTTACATACCTTGGGATTTCTTCCTTGGTTCTGTTCTGTCTCGCCATGGTTTTGTTCTATTCTCTCCAGAAAGAACTACTCCAAGCCTCTCTTACCCTCAGATCTTCACAGAAAGGGGGCATCATCTTAAAGGTATTCCCCCTCCTCTTTCCAACGTGCATGAAGCCAAAAAATTTACAACCCGCTTCAGCCAGGGCTCTGGATGGGACTTTAATGGATCCCAAACAGAGTAATGCAGCATTCTTATTCCAGATCCCATTTAAACAAGGACACATCAGGAATAATATTACTCCAAGTCAGCAATGCTTCCCTGGTGCTAATCAGGCCATTAAAAAGGCATAAGCAGTTTGTGTGATGTAAAGGGACAAAAAGAACTACAGAAATGAATCAAAACCAGGGAAAAATTAGAGATTAAAAGTAATAACACTTCTTTCAGCAAACCACAGTCTGAATGCATGATAAGTGGCTAAAAGACAACAATCACTGCAAGATCTAGAGACAAAAAAATATCTCCTGACTGCATGAAGTGTAAATTAAACTTGCTCTGGTACAGAAGTATTTCCTTCATAGGGCAGTTACTCACTGCTGTTGGGAAATGCAGAGCCAGTGCTGCAAACAGGAGCTGCCACAGCTCACCCTCCCTGATCTCGCCTATGGAAAACACACATGTTCCAAGTCAACAGTTGGAGGGAAAGGAAGAAAAACGCAAATGCAGCACACTTGTTAGAAGAGATTTCCATGGAGGTTCCCTCCGCAGATAAGCAGATGGCTTGCAGTTCGTCAGGGTCAGGGACTGCCCCTGTGGTTTCCTGCCTGCTTGCCTTTGTAGCTTATCTAGACCTCATCAAGATCTGCAGTCCGAAAAAATTAGGATAGCTAAGTACAGCAATTAGGGACATTAAATACAAATAAGCCCTGGTCTGCACTTGTGCAGACGAGTAGGGGAATCTGTGCCTATGAGTGAGATGGAGGCAGTGATGCTGACCCTTCTGCTAGGGCAGCCACGTTGGGCTGCGGCACATCACATCTGCAAAGGCCAGGTCAAGTCTCGTTAATGCCACGGTGCCTCTGCAGGCACCAAAGCCGTGCCTAACTCCATCCAAAACACCCTAGGCAACAGCCCAGCTGCTTTGAAAATCCGCCCTGATGTCAGTTTACAACCCTGCCTGCTTTATCCATGGTGCTGGTGCCCGCCGGCAGCCCAGCTCCGTGGCATATTCCCAGCCCCACTGGCAGCCCAGCACACGGCTACAAGATTTGCAAAGCTCCGGGCAGACACTGCCTCTTGCAATGCTGTGCACGGGAGCAAAGCAAAAATCCACCAGGAATGTATGCACAAGCTGCCATATGGAAAGGGCATTCTCAAATTAAACCCTGAAACCCAGATGAGATCTGAGCGAAGGACAGTTTCACTTAAAGGAAATGTCTGAGGTCAACCAGCAATTAACTGAAAGGTTCTGATTGAATACGCTATTGACTGCGCTCACATCAGACAGCTTCCTGTTTATTATACCTTATGGGCTGTCTAGGTGCCAAGACATTAAGCTGTCAATAATCTATTAATACTAAACAGCTCCTCCCTCCTTACTCCCCCCATACAAATACTCTTAGGCTAAGAAACTGCACGAAAAAAGATGAAAATTTTTGAAGTGAGATGGAAATGAGCTTTTTAGGGCATTTCTTTGCTTGGTTCCAGCTGCAAGTACAGCAACATTCATAAACAATATAACACGCAGCCTATAACTACATGGAAAAAATTGTGTTAAAAAAAAAAATCAGCCATGATTGAGACCATATCCTGAAATCTGGCTTTCTTTTCCAAGCCATCTTTAAACAGTCTAAGTTAAATTTAATTAACAATTTACAACAAGGAGAGAGAAGTTATTTAAAGAGAGGCCTACAGGTCCTTAACATTCAGTGTCTGGGAAACAGTTGTATATAAAAAAAAAGTTTTAATGAATTTAATAGAGAAAAGCACTTTAATTAAATGCTGTCAAAGAGGATTGTATTAATGACTGCACACAAAGGAATTTAAAGCAAGCCAAGTATATTTAGCAAATAGGAAGTAGGCTTTCAGAGGCTGCAACTATTTATGTTTCTGCCATTGCAATGCATCTAGGAGATCGCGTTGCCAATTGAAAGCAGTTATGTTATTAGATATGATTTTATTTATTATGGATTATTAAAATTTCAAATGCTGCAGGGAATACATTTATTTCACTTCTAAAATGAAAGAACAAAGATATTTCCTGCTTGTTCAGTAAGAGGAAAAATAGAAGAGGAAATAAATAATAAATAATAATAATAACTTAGCACTTAACTAGTGAAGCGCTGTCCAGACAGATCTTCTCATGGGGCTTGTTGAGTTCTGGAACTTTAGTGTGCCTCTTTCTTTCTGCTACAACTGGATGGATTCACAGTTGCTACCCAGCTTCCCTCAACAGAGCACAGAAAGAGGAGCAAGCTCTTACTCCTTGTGGGTACAAGGGACTTCCGTGACGCTCTGTATGTTTCAACTCTAAAAACTACCAAAATCCCACAAAAAGAAATCTTGGTTGCCAAGCCTTTTGTAAGCAAGATTGAGAAGACCCAGGTTTTCCTAACCTAACCATGAGACTTAGCCACAAAACTCTTTTAAAAGCCCAGAACAATCATAGGTCTGCATTAAGACTTTTTGCAGAATGTGCTCACCTTCCTCAATATCCATGTGATGGGACTCATACCAGGAAGGAAGGAGGCTCTTCACAACTCTCCCTGCTCACGTGCCTTGGATTCAAGTGAGGCACATCACATGAGCATGGCCTAATACGAGCATAATGTAGAGGTCCAAACCATAAATTTGAGAAAAAGCAACTAGAAAATTGAAGGATGTCAACATTGTCTCGTACTATGATGGCACAAATAGCATAAAACTAAATTTAGCCCCAACTGGAAACCAAGGAATGTTTTTTGACACCAAGTTAATGAGATGGCTGGGTCTGTAATATCCAGGATGCGTTCTGTGATTTACCACATCCTTTTTGCCATATGCAATGCTAAGTGGTTAATAATGATTTTAGACGTTTCAAACTTCTGAATGTTCCACCAGGGGCACCTTAGGGATGCTTGTATTCCTTGGTTTCTGAACACCAAGTCTTTTTTAAGTTAGGCACTGCAGTGGGAGTTAGTCTGAAATTATTGGGTTTAAAATGTTTTTATTTATACTGAAGATTTTCACCTTCTAATTTGAAACACGAAGAAGTGAGTAGAAATGGGGAAAAAGTCATTGGAAAGGGGTCACAAGGCGATACCTACTTCCTTTCACAATGTGAGTAGCATCATAAATGGCGAAGTTCAATTTTTCTAAATACATTATCTGATTTTTGCTTAAGACTTTAATAAAAGTCATGTGTGCTGTGTGTTGAGAATGTAGCCTTTGTTGTTCCACAGCTAGGGATCTTGCAAACAGCTTCGTTTTGTCTGTGCCAAGATATTTTGGAATATTCTTTGAAACACTGTAAGCATAGATGACTGTGAGAAAAAATATGTGCTACTGTACTTCTGGATACTTGATGCGTGAGAATAGTGCATACACACAAAAACACTTCCCCTTTCCATCTGCAATTCCTGTAAAAGTCCATACAAACATGGAACAACATACTAACCCTGAAAAAAACCCCATATCCCCACACGTTACAGTCTCTGAGTATTTCCAGTTATTCAGGGGAAAAAAAAAAAAAAGAAAAAAAAAGAAGAAAAGAAAAAAAGAAAAGGAAAAAAAGCACAAAAAGCAGAAAAGGAAATTACACACCAAAGAATTTAAAAAAAAAAGACTGGTCCTGGGTGAGGAGACTGACCATCTACATCTTGCTTTGTCAAAGCCTAACTCCCAGCAGTGCCCAGAAGCTGCACCATTTCCTTGGGGGACGCTGTGCAACACGGGAGGAATAGCAGCAGCATTGGTCTCATAGATCTTTAGGGGACAAACAGTGCAATGTGCTCTGGTAGCACAATACACTATGGTTTTCCTCCCCATGTAATTTTTACAATTGCCTATCTGCAGAGAAAGGCCAGCTGCAATGATCCAGAGCTCTGACTTTATGCTAAGATTTCTGTAAGGAGCCCAAGAATAAAATGCTGCATACAACCAATAGCCTATGAACACTTACACATCTCTAAAGCCTGATATTATAATTTATGAACAAGTGTGAGGGACACAGAATATTCAGGGAGCATTAAAATGAAATTAAAAAGAGCAATATTTTTAACTGCAAAAATTCTCAAACATAAACCGAACTCATCTAGTGGCTTTTCAGCCTTGAAGGTTTGCCTGCTGCTGGCAAGCTTCAAAGGTTATGTGAATTTAAAGAGCTTTATTTAGTGATCTTTCTCTAGATGTTTGCTCATCCTCAACCTACTATGACTTCTTACAACACTGGCAGCTTAGCATTCACAACAGGGCCAGGGCTGTAAGAAATGTGGGCTAAATGTGGTCAAATTGTGTGTGAAAGGCAAAAGGGTGAGACAACAGGGGCCAGAGCTACAGTGATGTCATTTGCTAAAACGACAACTTGTCAGAGCAACACCAACACAAACCACCACCCTGCTGCTTGCTGCCAAGTCTCCACAGTGCTAAATCTACACATGCAGATTTTAAGGGAAGTTTCTGCCTGGAGCATCCTGCCATGGGAGCCACAGCAGCCCAAACAGAGCTGCTCTGGGGCAGCGTCACGCAAGATGTACCCTCAGAGACATCTTTGTTGTAAGAAGCTGCAGAAGAAAAACATCAGCCATGCTCACAGGGCTCCCTCACTTCAGAGTCCCACCTCATCCCTGCCCTGTCTCAGTTGATCCCGGACCAAAGGAAATCTGTCCAGGAGCATGTGGCACTGAGGTGACCTCGCAGTTTCAGGAGCCTGAAAAAATATGGAAAGGGTGTTCTACCCTAACAAGACAAAATTTGCCACCGCAGAAAAATCCAAAACTATGCAGTTTACTTGATCTCCCATTTCTAGGGTTAAATGGAACAGTACTAAACCTAAACTAATTTCAGAACAGAAGCAATTTGGCTTTAATTGCAAGTACACTCCCTACTATCACTCGAGGAGAATAGCAGGCCTAATGTTAACAAAAATCAGCAGCACTTTTCAGCCACATTAGATATCCACACTAAACAGAAACAGCTGAGATGGCGCAGTCACAGGTTTGGCTATTGCAGTCACAGCTCAGTGGCTTTCCACTGCAATTGTGGTAGCTATCAATCAGCAGAAGATCTATTGGACACCTCAGAGTCAAATGTAAGGGGTTCATTGTCTGGTATGTATGTGCTCCTGTTTCCTTTGTCAAACTTGTGCAAGGCTCCTGAGCTACTATGATCCATCAGAAAAACGGTGTGCACCAAAAGGATGGAAAACCAGAGCACACAGACATAGCTTGTGTTTCAAAATGCAGCTTCTCTGACTACAGGGCACAGGTACTGGAGCAGCATGAGAAAGCAGCTCAGAAGTGGAAGCTTTCTGAGGGTTTTGCCTGTACTGCTTTGAAGAGTCCCTTACCCCCACCCAAAAACAGTCACACACACAATACAGATAAAGGCAGAGTAAGTGGCATTTGTAATACATATTGCCTTAAGCTTTCACACTGCACAGAAATAGCAGTTTCATAGTTTGAGATTTTTTTCAGTGTTTTTTCAAGTTCAGACTGAAAGGAGATACCGAACTTGACTGTTATTATTTAATTTTGATAAGAAAGAGAATGAAACTCCAGATAACATAGCAACTAAGGAAGACAGATATTCTCCACTTACAAAATTCATAGACCTTGTTCTGACAGGCATTTCCCTCTGTAGTTCTAAATCAAAGAAAAAAAAATACTCCAGCTGCAGCCCTCCCAAACCAAAGCTCTGAGATTTTTGAGTGGAATGAATAAATCTGCAATACAAATATCCCTTAAAGTCCGTCTGGGTTTGTTGAGTACAAATTGTCTCACCAGTCTTGACCACCCGTGTCTGAGCAGACACCACACTCAGCAATGGATTAAGGAGCTCAGAAAGTCAAAAAGAAGTGGATATGCATCTACAGTCTGTTGGGTGCAGGGAAATGATCAAAAAGCAAAACTATCAGGGTGTAGCCATTAAGAATGAATCACAAGGCACACCATCCCCACAAAAAAATTGTCTCAATAAAACAGTAAACACCACTGTCAGAGAGCTAGCATAGTTTGGGAAAGTAATTTTTGCCCAAGTCTCACAGACCTAATTTCCAGTATGCAAAATCCTCAGCTGTAACTCACACAACTAGGCAAAACCTCTCTGTGCACACCATACTATAGATCATTAAGCACATCGTGTTCCCCTATGGAATAACACAGTTTTGCTCCACTCATCATCTATGACTGCCTAAATATTATTAATTAATATTATTTTTTAAGAAAATTTAAGCCTCACTGTTTTTTCCAACTGCATGATATGCATTGTGTGACCCATGAACTCCAAGACATTGTTTAGCATCAGATATTTCATTAGGAAGCACTACTGTGGTGTTCATTCCTCCTTTTATTACTTCTAGAAAGAGAATATGAAATTAGTTTCATTGGACTGCCATCGCCACTTGCCTTGACCCATTTTTATGAAGGCTCCATGTTCTGCTCTTTTGTACTTCATTGTCATTTCTAAAATACTTGTTCCCTTCCATCTCTCACAAAATGACAAAATTAGTATTTAATTTACTTCTGTGGTATGTTATTTTCTGCATATTTAAAGAGAGACCACAATGTTTGCAGTGAACTCCAATACAAAAGAGCTTTCCTAAAGATTTCTACTATGCCTTCTTTTATTTACTAATGTTCCCCCATGATTTATGATCTGAACTATTATAAATTGCCAGATTTGTCTAAATCAAAGCTTCTGAAAAAAAAAAAAAAAGGGTGGGTGGAGGGATGTTATTTTAAAAAAGTGGCAAAAGTAACAGTGTATCAGAAAGCAACATTTGATTGCTCTTAAATCAACATGTACCTACCAGCTTCCGCAGACCTATCTGTCAACTCCTGCAGGAAATGAAAGCCGAGGTTTCCCTGTTCTCTGCAAAGTACGTACTTTGCTGCAGTGGTGGCTCATTACTCCAAAGAAGTGGCTTATCCACCCCGACACTCTAGAGACAATTGCCTGATTCATACTCTTCCCAACAGAGTTAGGTTTCTCTGCCCCAGCAATTAACAATGAATTAGCACTACATTAAAGTGCCAGGCAAGATGGTTACTCTCTGGAGTGGTCACCTTGGACACAGCAGACAAATAGTGGGAGAAGGAGACAAATTAGATTTACTGTGTCCCAGCATGTCTGGAACAAACACGGAATCCCTGGTTGGCAATGGGAAGCAGCTGTAGGCACTTGTCAGCATTAACACTCCTGAAAGGTCCAATGCCAGCAAACAGCCCAGGATCGGTGGGATTTAGCAAGGGATAGAAAGTAAGCCAGGGTACCCTCACCCCTGCAGAGCAGGGAGCTAAACACAGAAGCATGAGGACTGCTTGCTGCAAAGAGAGTACTTTGCACACAGTTATAAGCCAGGCCAAGCCAGATCAAAGGTCCAGCCAGGATCCCACACCTGATGGTGCTGACGAGGCTGAGAACAGGGCAAAAATACAGTAACGCTTTCCAGCATGCCCTCCTGGCCTCCAGGAAACTGTGGCTCAGGCACTCTGTAAATCAGAGGTGGTGTCCTTGTGGTAGCCCAGCTAGCACAACCTCACAGGTCTTCTCCTTAGTCCTACAGCAGCACTTTGCGGTTACACCACACTGAAATGGAGGGAGAGCCACTCAGAGCACACCTGAATTTCCTTAAAAACCAAGTGAGAGACTGTGGTGAGCTCAGCCTGCATGCACAGCAACATGTAGGTGTAGGATAGATGCTCTGCAACCAGCATGTGAAGGAAAATCCACCCTCTGACACATCCATATGGTCCCACCCAGTGCTGCCAGAGAACACAGCCATGTCACAGAGCTCCACAGGGCTCACATTTTATGACTCCTCAGCACAATAACAAATAAATCAAGTGTGCAGGCAGGAATTTCTTGTGCACTGTAGACGTTTTTCATCTCAGAAACAGGAAAATAATTGATTAAATGGATTAATAAATGGCTGAGGGGAAAAATCTAATAGAAGAGAGAAAAGATTAAAGTGTTTCTTTTTAAAACCCTGAACCTAAAGCCAAACAGTGAGGTGAAGGCTAGTAATACCAGAGGGCAAGAACCTCTCACAAAAAAAACCAACTATCCCTTAAACATCAAGAGCCAACTTGTGTGCAGCTGATTTCCTAGAGCACTACAACAACCACCCCACTGCGCACAGCCTTCCTGTAGAGGACAGAAACCATACTTGGGCCTTGGGGTCATTCCCTCACTGAAGCGTCCTTAACCCTGTAATCAGCAACTGAACTACACAAAACCCATCACAATGAAACCTTCGCCATTTCCAAGAAGCCATACCAAGAAAAAGGCTAAAACTGATCCATTGTCTTTTGCCTAGTCATGCCTCTTGTGATGACAGCCAGGATTTTCTTCCAAGTCTGACAGAGGGACACGCCCAGAATGTCTGAGCCCAGAGAGGGCTCAGTGATGGTGGCAGGGAGCTCCAGCAGCAGTTTGGGGCAGCTTGTTTTCAGGCTTTCCCAGTCTCACAGCTGCAGGAGCAGGAGGCTCAAGCACCAGACAGAAGTTACAGTATGCACGCCAAATCCATCAGAGCAAAGAGAAAGATGGGGTGGACAGAGAGAGAGCAGAGGTAAGAGCTTCCTGCCTGCTTAGGTGTTACAGTACTGCACCTGCTGTTATTCACAGTGCTGCTGTTTGTCTCTTCTTCAAAGGACTGTTGTTTTGACATCAAGGCTGCAGGTATGGGCTCAACTTACAGCACACTTCTCTGTAGCAAAGCCTGCAAAGCAAAGTAGGTCGGTGGCTGCAGCTCTTGGATGTTTCCACCTGCTGCTAAAGTGTAGCCAGGCACTGAGGCAGACATTCTGCACCCGCCACTGCTTTGAGAAGGAAATGAGACTTGCTTTCCCACTTGACACTACAGGGGGAATTTCAGATAGGCAGAATGTAATTACTCGGCCTGGAGTTCGGCCAGGAGCGGGGCCCAAGACCCCTACCCTTATGTAAAGTGTCACAAAATCTCCAGTGACTGCAAGTGCGAGGACCTCAGCTTTACATCTCTGGCTGCTGTCATTGATTCTTCATGGCTAATTACCTAATAGTGACCCTTGCAGCAAAGCCAAAAAACAAACCTTGCTGCTTGAAACAATTCAAGTCCCAGAGACCGAAAACTACACAAAAAAATTGCTTGGTGCTGGGTATCTTTTGAGTAGGGAGCAGGTGGACAGCAAGCCTCCTGTGCCTGGCACTGCTAGTGTGTCACTCAGAAACCTACTGGGGTTTTTGGATGGGCAAGCATAGCTTTAAAATGCAGCACCCCCAAAACACAAGCCTACTGTATCAACTGCATACCAGGGTCTCCAGAGTTTTGTTGTATGTAGTTGCCAGCTGGTTCCATTTATTTTTCTTCATTTTTCATATTTTGACTGTAATAAAAAATTAATCCATGGCTTTGTAACTTGCTGACAAATACAAATGCACAGCATTCCAACACAGTGTAACATGTCACTCACAAGAGCCAACCTGCACGATGCAGAAAAGTGATGTGCAGAAGGCTTTAGAAAGTAGGCTAATCATCAAGGTCACCCACAAGAGCCCAGGGAAACTTTTTTTCTAACTTCCCTTGGAGGACATTCCCACTTGCTGTGAGCATCAGAACTGGGCTAATATGTTCAAATCTACGCAGGTCTAGTTGTCTTCCCACCTCAGCTCAGCTTTTTACCCTTTCGTAGCTCCTTACCTCCAAGATCCCACAAACATTTTGAAACATAAATTACTCAGAGTACTTCCCCTACTTTATAGCTCTGAGAATCCAAATCCCAGGAAACAAGATTTTTTTTCTTCCAGGCAAAGACCAAAAGGAAAGCTGGGAGGAAGTTGTTAGCAGAAGAGACTAAGCACTGACTAGGCAATAATTAATCTGAGTGAGACCTACGTGTTTCAGGTGGGGCAGGACAATGTGACAGAAAAACCTCTCACCTTTAAAAAGAGGTGACTAGATGGCTGGCAGCAGCGGTAGCAGCAGCAGCACACGAGCAACAACAAAGAATAGAGGCTCAATGCCAAGGTTCACAGCAAAAGTAGCAAAGCAGTGCAATCCACCGTCAAACACCATTGGGGAGAGCAAAGGTGGGAGGAGGAACTGAGATGATCAGAGAAGAGCAGTAGGGATGATACTCCGAGCGGTCACACAATGGGATCAGGTGAATGGGACCCAGCACCAGTGGCAATTCAAAGGGAAGGTCTGATGTGGGAGGTGTTGCCTCAGCTTTTTAGATTGAAAAACATCTCCTGAGCCTCTCTGGACCATCTGCAGATGTTTGGTTTTGTGGCATGTGTTACTAGTTATTAGGAATACATATAAGGCTGATTTTCTCTTCTGACTGAAGCTGGAACTGCAAAGATGAGAAGTCTTGAAGTATTTTGATTTTATTTTCTCTATGCATATTTGTATCTATTTATTTCTCATTCTATTAACACCTGAGACAAAGATAGGACAAGGGTGTACAAACCAAAAATTCACACTAGCCACAAATATTGTATAGAGGAGCAAAGCAATCCTAAGGAGGCTGTGAAATGAAGGCCCATTCCCCACAAAATGCTCACCATGGCCGTTTTAGAAGTACTTTTAAGTTTCAGTCAATACATAAAAAGCGCTTCTCCATGTTACACTCTTCAAACCCCCTGTGTTACCTCCCACACAGACACCCTGAGGAGGCAGTTGTTGCTCTGACCTGCACGGGCTCGGGAGTGAGCTGGACAACATGCTGCATACGCTCGCTGTGGTGGTGTCTGGATTCTTCCTCATAGATCACATCCCTCTCGTGCTGGGGAAGGTTCAGGAAGCGGCGAATGGTGCAGAGGTTCTCCCAAAGGGTGCGGTTTTCCGGGCTTGGGTTTTCTTTCCAGCGAAGCAGCTCACACAGCCAGCCCTGCAATGGTAGGGTCATCACAGTCAATTCACTGAACACCAAGGAACCAGATGTGAGTGGAAGGTCAGCTACATTTAAAGCTCTGTGGTGCAAGTTTTGCTGGTCTCATCTCACACATAAAATCTCCCCCAGTCCTCAGCTGCCCTTTGGTCTGGACAAATCCTTGATATATTCTATTTCCTTCAAGCTGGAGAAACTGAAACAAGTAGCAGTGCTTAGCAGGAGCCAGGCAGCACAGCATCTTGCCCCCATCATATTCACACCATGTTTAAAATGCTCGGATATAAATATTTTTCCTATAGAAAACAGAGTTGAAACAAATACGCATCTTCACTTCTGTTTCAGAGCCCCTTTATTTCTTCATCTAAGCAAGAGAAAAGGAGACATCTCTCCTGAGACTTGCCAACAGCCCTCATTGCAACCTGCAACTGCAGAACCAGAAGTTTAACCACTACTGAAAATGTTTAGTACAAGATACTATCAAGTAAAGACTTCTGATTTTCTGTCACTCTGCTGCATTGACTACCCCAGCTCTGAACCTCACTGAAATTTGAAAGCTTTAAATAATCAAATCTTAGAGAAGACACAACTTCACAGAAAGGGAATCCTCTGGCATTTAGCACAAAAGCAGCAGAGTCCTGCAGATGTTACTAGAGAAATGAAGACACTAGGTGGAGGTAAGTCTAAACCCAACTACAGATCATAATAATAGTAGACTTTAATCCTGCTGTATTGTTTGAAGGTTAGTTCGAAATGCCTTTAAAATGTTACTGCTGTATGTAAAGAGCTGTAGGACCTCTCCACAGGGACTGACTGCTCAGACCCCTGAGGGGAAAGTGTCAGTGCTCCAGGAAGAAGAAACCATCCTGAATGCCAGAGGCAAGGAGAGAGCCCAATGGCAAGAGCTGTTCAGGTGAGGGCAGCAGTGACCCAGTGTCCCCAGAAGGTTACCTAGGGACGGTGGCTGCTGCTGCACCTGCCCAGACTGGGGCACAGCCAGCCTGTCCTGCCTGCCAGCAGCCAGCCCACTTGGGGCTAGAGACAGTGACTCCCCTCCTGTGCCTGCACGGGAGATGTGATGCAAACGACAGAAGATGAGAAGATAATGCCGAGGATGCTGTCAACGCGCCTTACTGACTCCTGTCAAAATATTTTACCTAGTAGCTTTATAAGCCATCATTTTCGAGCTACAGCTCAGCATACTGACACCATTTTGACAGGCACCTTACAATACCTACAAGATAGCTTGATCAATGTCAAAAATGTTTGGTACAGGAAGTAGCCAAAACTGTTTTTTTCTGAACAGTGACCGAAGCAAGCTGAACAGCCGGGTTCATTACCAGCCCATGGCAGGGGCTTTTTGGTATTGCTTTTTTGTGTAACAACTTGTAAGCCATTGACAACTTCTACTGTGCACTCTAAACCCCGTGTATAATATCATAAGCCGTTGTTTGTCTTACTCTCCACTGTGTCTTCTGCCTTCACCCCCCCAAAAAAGGCAAGATTTGATTATCTCCGCTGCATCAGCCAAGACAGCAACACCAGCTGTTCGCATTGTGCAGCCTCTTCCTCACGGCCTACATGTTAATAACCTGATCATTCCATTTTCTCCTTCAACTGCCGGCTGCAGCACAGCGAAGAGACAAAAACCCAGGCCCATCTGCAGCAGCTGTAGGCACTGAACTGTGAAGCCACCAGGGATTTATAAACTAATCTGTAACACAACACTGCCTTGTTTTTACAAGTGAGAGGCCACATTTGTGCAGACCTGATCTTTTCTTGCAATAAACTAGGAGGGCTGGGGGGGGTGGGGCAAGGATGAAAACAAGATATCTAGTCATTTACTTAGAGAAAGAAAACCTGTATTATATTTTCAAGGTGTTTTGATTGGTATTTGGGCAATCTTTTAGCCAACTGATGTCTGTATTTTAACGTGGTATGGCCATATCCCCTGCCCTCACTTCTCCCCTGTCCCCTTGCACTGCTCAAAAATCCACTGAAAACTTTCTCTCTTTTAGAGAAAAGACAGGAAGAAAGTCTCCCAACTCTACAGTGTTTTCTCAGGAGTTCCTCCATACAAAGGAAATAATTTTTGAAATGGAAAATAAACCATCTGTGGAAAAACATAAGCTCCCGTTTCTCCATGTTTTCAGTGAGCCGAATAAGTCTCCAACTGAACTCTTTCAAATGTCTCAAGCAGGTATGTTTAACATCTCCTGGGGGATGCTGCAGCGTGAAGACCCATTGTGTAACAGAAAATACACACAAACCCCTGCACCTGGTGGAGCTGGAGCCCACGCCAGGCAGGCCCTGGGGAAGGACAGCTCCTGGGGCTCCCCGAGGGCTGCAAGGCACTGCACAGTGCCTGGCTCTGGCAGAGCCCAGGGACGGCTCAGCAGGGCCACCTCCCCTTCCCGGGGCTGGACCGGGTAGCCCGATGGCAACTGCTGCACTTTGATTTATCAGTCCCGTTATAATCAGCACTCATTACAATCACTTAGAGCAACACTACAGGCCTCATTATGGACTAGGCACTCTCTGCCATTAGTCTTTAAGAAGGATAGCGCTCAATTTGCCTGGCAACATTTGAGGTCCTGACCTTGGAGCTATTAGGGAAAAGATTAGACCGCAGTGTGACCATGTGTGGCAGACATGAGCAAACCAAATTAATTTCTGGCAAAGGGAGGCACCAGGCAAAGACCCCGCCATCCTGAGGACACCTGAGAACTTCTCCATTCCCCAAAGGAGATAAGCTAATGGCACGTTTAAAGGAGCCTGGTTCTGAAGGTGAAGCACATCCGTGGTATTTAGAGAGATATTAATCCAGTTTCCCCACAAAGTATTTGCTTGGCTGATCAGATTAAGGGATCTAGCCTTCAACAGCACACCCCCACCACAGCAGGCCCCAAGAAATCTGTGATACTTCACAGCCTCAGACATATTGCACCATGTGTACCCAGCTGCTACAATAATTAGCTTATGAATGTATCAGCTGGTTCTGTGATTTTTATAAATAATAACTAACCTACAGAGCAGAAAGATTTCCATGAGCCTAATATTAGCAAGAAATTGCAAGGTGCATCTCACTGAATTGTCATTGTGCTAAATGCCCTGTTTTCTCTCACGTTGTGCGGGACTGGATCTCCCCCAACACCCATTTATAAATATTTATTTTTGCACCAGCGGCGGCGATGTATTTGTGGCAGCTTTCTTCACAACAGCCATTATTCGCTCACCCCCGCACATACACACGCGTACCCTCTGCGTGCATGCGTACACTTATCTGCATCAAATCTGGCCTTCCATCACTCTTTTTCTACCCTCCCCTTTCTTTATTCGGGCACTCATTCAAGACCCTATCTATCCATCTATGGGGCTGTTTATTAGGCAATAGCTTTGACTAATACGTGAGAAAACACAGCGCCGCATTGCTCGCACGTTCCTTATGATTGCAAGTAACCGCCTTCCCCACGCACAGATGAAAAGTCTGCATGGGCTTTTTTTAATTATTTATTTAAATAGTCTTAGCACGCCATCCAAGAAAGTTTTGCAGTACAAGGAAAAAAAAAAAAAAAAAAAAGAAAAGTGTAAATGTCAAATAAAACAGTGACAGATGACAGTATTCTCTATTGAATAGCACCGTTTCTTCGTGCATGTTCAATGAGAACTCATGAATTATTAATACACAAAATCTCCTTTTACTGTTAAAAATCTCAACTTGGAGTTTTTTGGTTACAATTTTCTTATTTTCTTTTATTTATTTCTTTGGGGTCTGTGTATGTTACACAGAGCTTTCCAGGAGAATTATTTCATTTAAGAAATGCTAACATACAGAAATTCTTGGAGCTACAGCCATTCACAGTGAATTTTCATCTATAGCTACATTTATTGGCACCAAGAATGAAAAGTGAAGGAGACACTATCTCACCACCTTTTCTCCCACTCATCCACAGTATCTGACTCACTGCATTAAAAGTAAATACAACTTCTGTGAACGTATTCTGAAAATCTTACAAATAACACACCCTTCTCCTGGCCCATAATACGCTCTGTTTCTGATCCTGCCTCCCCTGCACATCACAGGTCTCGCTCCACCGCACAAACAGCCCCCTTCGCTGTCACAGAGTTACCAGGAGAGTTTGA
Organism: Oxyruncus cristatus; assembly: GCA_013399855.1. NCBI lineage: Eukaryota > Metazoa > Chordata > Aves > Passeriformes > Cotingidae > Oxyruncus > Oxyruncus cristatus. The sequence continues at coordinate 387,731 of VXAY01002117.1, read as the reverse complement.
TACACACCAGTGGCAATATGGGTGGCAGAATCCAGCCCTCAATGTCAGCTTATAAGGTTCTCAAATGGGAATGTCTTCCATTAAAAATAAGAGGAAGAAAAACAGCACAATTAAAGGATGCTTTTGGCTCTACATTCAGGCACACCCCGTGCTTGTGGTTACAAGGAATTCTGCTCAGAACTTCCTTCATTTCACCCCAAAACTTCTAGAGGCATAGAGAATGCAGCCCAATTTAGCTCATTAAAGAGAGCTGCAGAGAAGTGCTGGCCTCTATTTTTGTTGTTCTCATGAGACAAGATAAACATTTTCTAAACATTTCATCTGATAAAACAAATAATATCATAATAATGTCCTATTTTTAACCTCTCTCTCTGTCTTCTAATCAAATACATTTCCACATAGCTAAGCAAACAACAACAAAAATCTGCAGGAAGCCAGCCATTCGCATTGTGCTTTTATGCTGTTAAAGAAACAGCACGCTTACTACACCAAAGCATGAGCCTTGGCACGCTCAAACCCCCGCCCCGAGGACAGCTAGCTGGTGCAGCAATCCCGAGCCATATCCTCTGTCACTCATCCTCGAGCCCCTTCTAGCAGCTTGACCCTTTCACTTTAGCTAGGCTTACCCTGGAGCAGTGGAGGCTGCTCGGGCAGCCGGAGGTACCAGGCTACAATAAGGTCAGTGTTTCCAGCGCTCAATGAAGGGTATGCACAAATATACCGGCTCCAAAAACTGCCTCCTGCAGATCTGCTGACCTGCAGTCTGCCAAGGACCAAATTTCTGATTAAGGACAAGGAGGCACGTGGGAAGAGTTCAGGCTCACAGCTGTGCTGGGCTGCAGGCCGGTGCTTGCGCTTTGAGCAGCATCTCTGCCAAAAGCCACCGCAGGAGGCGGCAGTTGGGTGTCCACTGTGAGTTAGTCACAGGCAGCCGTTCTGCTCTGAGCACGGATAACACCGCAGCTAAACTGACCTTGTGCTTCCCTGCACTTACATTGAAATTAATAGCAATAATAATAATAGTAATAATCCAGTTAGTTTTCTGCGCTGACATTTTCTAGGGTCTCCAGTGAAAGCATGAGTAGGCAAATGAAGAGTTTTTTAGTAAGAGTGATTCAGGAATAAATTTCAAAAATAAATGTAAAAAGCCATTTCCTCACCCACATCATCAGTGCAGAAAATGTCAGCATATGTGACAAAAGGGAAAAAAAGCAGCAATGATTGACGCAAGTCTTGAAAGATTAGTAAGTAATTCTGTATTCCCCAGAGAAGTCTCCCGTTCTACACGGGATCACAGGAGTCCTCTGGACAAACTTCCTCAGCCTCTCTTCCCTCTGCTCAGTTTGGGACTCTATGCAGTGCAAAATGAGCCAGATAATATTCAGCTCTTGTTCCTCAGTCGCCAAACTCTCTTTCCATGAATCCAATAAGTGTCTATTAAAATAAATAAACCCCCTAATGATTCAAGATAACCTAATCAAGAAAGCTGGAATGGATAAAAGACTAACTGTAATGGAGAGTTCTGTCATGGCTTCAATGAATTCTTGATGAGGGCCGGGGGAGGGGGACTGAACCTGAGAAGCTTTACTTGGAGCATTTTGATACAGTTCAAGGTTAATCACTCAATAGGCTGGATTTTCTGAAACACTTGGTACTTTTCCTCCACCAAAAATTCAAGGCAGAATGCAAAGCACTTTCATAAGGGCCAGTTTCTCACTAGCCTTATAAAACATGAATATACAAAAAAAGAACGAGATACATGAGCCCTGGTGTACCTCAGATTCATGGAACACCAAGTTTGCTTACAGCCCTTGGCCTCAGAGGGAAGGATCCTGTGCACTGAGGGTATTTCCAGCATGCCAAATTCAAACTAGCTTCTCCCCACGCTAGAGAGGAAGTGTGGGTTTGTGGTTAGGGCAAGTCGCCCACCATCAGCTCCCAGGTCCGCCAAGGACTTCCTGAGCAAAGCCCCAGCTCCACAACTGTCCCTTATTCACTCAACTGCAGAGGCAAATGCAGTGCTGCAGACGCTGTCATAGAATCACAGAATAGTTTAGGTTGGAAGACACCATTAAAGGTCTCTAGTCCAACCCCTCTTCAATGAGCAGGGACATCTCCAACAGATGAGGTCGCTCAGAGACTTCCCCAACCTGACCTTTAAAGTTTCAAGGCATGGGACACCTGCCCCCTCTGTGGGCTGCCTGTTCCAGTGTTTCACCAACAGTGTTTCTTCATTATATCTTGTCTACCCTATCTACCCTATTTTAGTTTAAAACCATTACCTCTTGTCCTATCAGAAGAGGTCCTGCTAAAAAGTTTGTTCCCATCTTTCTTACAAGCCCTATTTAAGTACTGCAATGAGGTCTCCCTCGAGCCTGCTCTTCTCCAGGCTGAACAGCCCCAGTTCCCTCTGCCTGTCTTCACAGGAAAGGTGCTCCAGCCCTCTAATCCTTTTTGTGGGCCTTCTCTGGACCCACTCCAGGTCCACATGTGTTGGGGACCCCAGAGCTGAATGCAGCACTCCAGGTGGGGTCTCACCACAGCGGAGCAGAGGGTCAGAATCACCTCCCTCAACCTGCTGCTCACACTGCTTTTGATGCAGCCCGGGACAGAGTTGGCCTTTTGGGCTGTGAGCACACTTCCATCACTCTTGTCCAGCTTTTCATCCACCAGCACCCCGAAGTCCTTCTTGGCATGGCTGTTCTCGATCCCTTCATGCCCCAGGCAGAGTTTATAGTGGGGGTTGCCCTGACCCAGATGCTAGACCCTGCACTTGGCCTTGTTGAACCTCATGAATTTCACAAGGGCCCACTTCTCAATCTTGTCATGGATGGGGGTCACGCTGTGACTTCATATAGAAGTCTGTATAGGAGAAGCTCAAGTCTAAAAGTATTTCAAAGAAATTCCAAGTTCAGTCAAGGAGAGAAATGTCTTTCTGTATTTCCTCAATATGTAACAAGAACATCAAAATATCAGCACAGCAGATATGTCCCAGCTGTAGAGATTCACAGCATCATAAAGGCAGTGAGATGCTACAGCAGTCAGAAGTGCCCTATATGCACACACTAGATACACTACACATCTTCACCACCAGCTGCTGTTCATCATCACTAGAAGCTAATTAGTTTAAGGGCACAGAAAATACCTATTATAACCTAAAAGGGGGTGAGAAGGCATCCCATCATATCAAATGAATACAAGGGAATATAAGTTGGCAAGGAAGAAGACGGAGAGTTGAAATAAAGGGTTTCTAGAGTTAAGCCTTCTTCCAAGTGATGCTGCTCATTCCTCTCACAGTACCTGCACTTTCTTCTTGTAGGACTGGTGGGAGGGAAGGGCATGGGAAGGTGGCCATGGTGCTGAGTCCCACCTACCGTGGGACCCTACTGTGGGCTAACACCCTCCTGGGCCAGAGAACAGGCTCCCAAACAATCCTGGCAATGAGGCAGGGATCTCAACAAGAAAAGTCAGAGAAAGGGCGAGGAACTGTCACAGTGGTTTCCATCCATAGGCCTGGGTTTCTCTTTACCTGAAGGGCCTCAAATGAAGGGCTTTTCTGCCCCCAGCTTCCAATCCTCAGTCAAGTTTATTCTGTGTTTGCCCACATTTAAACAGGGCAAAGATATAAACCAGAGATTGAGCTTTGCCACTTAACCTTTTTTCCAATGTTGCTCCACGGGGTCTCTCTTGCTTTACTGTGGTAAAGCTGGAACAAATTCCAGTCCCTTGCAAAGAATTTCAGTTTCAAGGTTGTACTTTTAGTTTCACTGGACTGGTGAAAGTTCCATTTGCCCCGCCCAGGGTAGATACCAAGCAGCATGCACCCCACTTCCCCAGCCTGATTAAAGAGAGTCTCTTGCCCTGGGAGAAGTGTGTGGAGCTTGGTCTCCATGTTCATACCAGCTCTTCCCTCGCTCAGCCTGTCAACAAGCACTCCAGCCAGCTTTGCCCACTATTTATTTTGATAGTGACTGTTTATTATGAACACAACTACATTCCTAAACTCATTTTGCAAAGACTAAGAAACAAATGTCTGCTGAGCACAACACAGCCTCTGATGTAGCCTCTCACTATCTGAGGTCAAAGAGGTGATGCTGCTGCACAGTATTACAGAAGGGCTGGCACATGGTCATGGGGGAAATGGTTTTCCTGAAGTTGTACTATCAAGCAGTTGCAGAGCTGAACATAGAAGTCAGCTTTAACGACCAACAGTCCAAGTGTGCAGCAATCCAAGTCTCTGACTGTCCCACTGCACAGCTCTGCAGACACACAGGCCACCCAAACCTCTCTGAAATGGCACATCAAAAGCCCATCTTCTTGTGAATTAAATATAACCAAGACAGCCCAAAGTGTAGACTGGAAACCAAATCCTTGTGTTCCGGCCACACTCAGAAACACTCCCAGTCTGCTGATACAGGTTCCAGGTTTAGCCACTAAAAGGACAAAGGGCACAAGCAGACAACAACCCCAGAGAAGCATGCTGTCCAGTGAGTACATCCTAACATCTGGAAACTAAAATAGCAGGACAGCTTTGGAGGCTGTCCTGTGGCACTGAGCTCTCAGCTCCTGCTGGCTTCAAAAATACAAAGGGATGCACACCACTTCACTAACAAGGCTAAAAATGTCTATACATAAGTTACAAGGAATAAAATGCATATCAAGGTAAATAAGTGATGATTGAATAAGTCAATGTCTAAAATGAATGGCTTGCATTCTTTATGAAGGGGGATTCCCTGAAAGAATTCTCACCATACTACCTTGGCTCCTCCATGAGGCCCTGATCCTTGCATTTATGTTGACTTGGGAGCTCTGTAATTTGCAAACTCAGTTTGTAGAAGCTGCCCTTCTCTTTACTTGCTGAACTGAGACTCTGCCACAACTTAAGAAAGAAGATGGTTGCTTGTTAAATTAGAGGTCAATTAGTAGATGATGCCACTTGCAATAACTGCTCTCAGTGGGTACCACTCTTCCTATATGGAGACAGAAGACGAAATGAGGCCTCCATTGCCTCTGGATGTTCTCTGGGGTATATGACATACAGCCCCGTGTAAAAAATGTCAAAACAGCCCTGTCGGAGCCTCACTGCCTGCTAAAACTGTGAAGATCTCGCAGCACCGTGGATTGTTGTTGACAGAACAGCAGCGCCCAACATAACACATGCCTTGTTAGCAAACTGGAAGCCTCTCAGTAGTCTGGGGTGAGGGAATAATAGAGGAAGCCAATGCAACGCAAGCCAGGCCTGTGGAGAATAGCAAGTGAACGAACCTTGGCGGAGAGTCCAAGCAAAGCCTCAGACTCGCTCTTTTTTTCCCCTCTTTCAAACTTTCTCTTCTGCAAACATGGGCAGTTTTCAATGAGTGCTTCCCACCATGTAACTCAGCTGCTGAAATCAGCAGCAGTGGTCATGACTAGCACAACTGGACTGTGCAAACACTGGGAACAACCAACTGCTATTTTTCAGACAAGCTAGACCTAAGGCGACATGCTGACCGTGACATCATGGCTCTACCCTACACAAGCAGCTGAGTCCTTGCTTTTGGCATTTCTGTGGGCCACAGAGCACCCCAGCCTGCAGCGGGGACACCAAGCCACTCGGGGGCAGGCACACAGGTGGGCTTTGGGGCTGGGGGAGACTCCACACCACTATGGTTCTTGGCTATGGCTTCTCTTCCCCGCCTTCCAGTTCCCCGCAAACCACTTTCATGCTCCAGCAGAGTTCTGTGACATCTCAGCATGGCAAATGCTGGGTCATCCCAGGGAGCCAGTATTGCTTTGGCAGGGCTGCGAAACAAAAGAAACATCAGCCCCAGAAACACTTCTTTATTTGCTGCTGCTGAAGAAACAAAACCTTCATGTGCAGTAACTCTGCTTTAAACAATAACATTTGTGGATCCTGTTCTTAACCTTTTGCATCTGGTGTTCAAAATCTGCCCTGTTCTTTTTCCATGCGAAAGACTACGGATCTTATTTTTGTTTTGGCGCTGGTGTGCAATGCTGCCAGAGAAGTGCACTCAAGCTGGCACAGACCAAAGCTGGTGAGCCACCCAAATTATTGTTGGGTGGTTCAGTTCCTCTCTATTTCAAGAAGCCTCCGGGTATAATGACAGGAAGCTTGCAGGCAATTTTAAGCCAAACCTCAGAGAGGCTGGCATTCGGTCTGCGTTAAACACTCCTTATTAAAAGCTGTCCAGTCCGGATTCTGGGTGGAACTTTGATATCTGCATGGAGTAAAGAATAAGGGGCACGTTTGCAAAATCAATTGTGCAGTTTTTATATTTACTGCACGTTTACCACATATGTCATTTATTACACAGTGGAAAACCGTTAAATGCACAGTAGTTGTGCCAAGTGGCATTATGCTTTTAACAGCTTTATTCGTTTAACAGCTCCAGTTCTCATTATATTTTGCCATGTGGTACATGAGATTTTTATGCATTTAACAGTTTAAGAGGGTTCCATGGTATTTTCCTTTTATGTATTTCATACTGAGCCCAGGATTTGGTTGGGGGGTAGAGGGATTGTAACCCCTGTACCCTGACAAGAGAAAGCAAAAGGCAAAGAAAATTAATGATTAAATGAGGAAGGAAAAATTAATCAGATCTCCGTGTGTCAGGGCACAAATACCTGTAACAAGGACAAAGCTCTCCCATGTGCTTTGATAGCCTTTGATGCTTTGTTTATAAGCCTTTCAACCACTTATTTTACATCTACTTTAATGACTACAATGTTGCTTTCCTGCACAGAGGAAAAGACTGTATCTTTCAGAGTGCATGCACCCAGATACTTCTATCCCACTCTCTCATTGTCACATACACATTTGTGCATTTCTGTGTGCATATTGATGCCCTCTCCTAGCACAACTGAGTAATTTCATACAGGATCAGAAGCAGCTCTTTTCACTGAGTAAACAATTCCTTCCAACAATCTCCAATCCACTTGCTGCCCTTCAAAAAAAATCTGTCTGTCCTCCTTTCCACAAAATCCCTTCTGGTGCATTATATTTTTTTAAAGAGTTGGATGAAATTTTTAAATTAATGGATTCTCTTCAAGAATTTCACCCAGACCTAGGTTTGCCCACACGTATTTTTTACACCCGAGGTAGAAATTAATCCAGGAGAATTTACTTGCAGTGCCTCCTCATGCCTTTTTGTAAAAATGATTGGATCTGATGTGAATTATTCACATGGCAATACTGCAAGCAGCACATACAACATGCAAAAAAGGAAACACCTGCCTAATATGCTGTTTCCCATTGCCTTCCCTCAGTTAATCACTTGAGAAAACAATTTCATTACCTGCCAAATGAGGAGGATGCCACCATTTTAAAAGTTCCTTTTCCTACTAACAGAGGTGTACGTTACGTACCACACGTGGGAAAAGACATACGTGTTTGTGCCAAAGGGGAGGAAAGGCTCAGTTGTGAGCTGGCCCTTCCCTCAGCCTCTTTTAAAAGGGAAAAGGAAACCACTTAAGCAGGCAAAAGCCAAACATGACAGGTTCCCCAGAGATGAAGATTATTATTATTGTACGAACAGATGGAATTTTATTGGTGGGAGGAGGAGGTGGGTCTAGTCCCAACCCCAGAGTTTGCTTTAAAAACAAAACCCCAAAAAGCCCCGCAACAATGAAATCCTCTGTACCACTCACCTGACTTTTATTGGCAGCCACTTTGGCAAACAGAGCTTGAGATACCTTGGCCCTTTTCATCTCCTGTTGGATCTCGTCATAAATGGCAGCTGTGATGTTGACGTTGGCACTGTCCGCCTTAATGGGGAGGTCTGTTGTTGGTGTCGAGGTTTTGGCCTACCAAGAGACCATGAAAATAATAATTAAAAAAGTGCTGCTTTCAGCCCAGCCATCTGTGCAGAAATTATCAAAGGATTTCAGTCAGCTGATGCCAAACTGCATTAGCTACAGAGGGACACTTCCTGTCCATTATTCTAATCAGGTTAATTGTGATTGGAAATAATTGCAGTGCATTCCTATAGGAAATGCAAGGCCCTGTCAACTCTCCCCCTTTCCCTCTCCCAGTGTGTTTACTGAGCAGCTCAACAACAGGATAGGTAGCCGGGGCACTCGGCTGTAGGCAGTTGCTGAAGTTGGCTTTGCCAGTGAGCTACTGCGGCCCAGCCGCCAGGCTCTACCTTCTCCCCCCCCTCTCTAAAAGTGGCCTACACCTTGGAGGAAGAGCCAATTCTCCCAGAAAAAATGAGTAAATGGGTAGAGGTCTCTAAATAATAAATTATTACTCAATTTAATGCACTCCCTCAAGTCTCCCTCATCCTTTATTAAAACTATACGTATGTCACTTGAGTATGTATGGTTTCCCAGCCTTATCATCATTATGCTAGCCAGACAGTCACCTAATTTCACCTAGGAAATCAGTGGAAATGAAAAAAAAAAAAAAAAATCATTTCATAAAGCTGGGCTTTGGCATGCCTTTGATGTGCTGCCCTCATTCTCCTAAACTCATATTGAGATTTTGTGTATTCTGCTGCACTCCTTTTAATTGAATGATTTCCCATCAGCTTCTGTGACAAATGAAGGACAATAACAGACGTTGCCAGAACTTTCCCTGGGCTGGACTACCCCTACAAGGCTTCTATCAATACAGTTCAGCAGACTGCTATGAGACGTTGATTTTAAAGCCCCTTGGCCGTGGGGGTTCCCAGAACGCACTGGCAGGTGAGGGAGTGAGGGCAGTGTGATGCTCACTGACAGCTCCCAGCACCAGCAGCCCCGTGGAGACAGATCTCATTTGCTTTCCTGAGCTCAAAGAGGAGAGATACCAGGGCTGATCACTGCACCCCTTACACCTTTAAAGGGAAACGTGGGTTTACGGATATAAAATCTCTGTTTTCTCTTGAGATATAAAGGTCTTAAGAAGCAACACAATCTAGGTGGCAAAGCTCATACTTCCCAATAGATCCAAACCACTCATACACGCTGGTGACACTGATATTTGGGCCTATTATGAACATTTTCAGCTGGCTCCTGTTTTTGTGTCACAGTTGAAGCCTACTAGAGTACATCCAATGTTCATTTTTAACTAGGGAGACATGCCCAAATACTGGGAAGGTTAACTAGGAAAAACCAAACCTTCTGAACTTCTCTTTCTGTTTTATTGTCCTCCAAATCTTCCTCTCCCTAACATCTTCTTTGTACCAAAGGCCACATAAATAACAGAGCATGCACTGCTCTGGGCTTGTTCCCTGCCTGTCGTAGGCAGGACACAGGTAGAAAGGGAGTAAGATTTTCCTGCTTCCACTAAGTGCAGCCCCCTGTGTTGGGGCAGGGGCAGCCGGGGCAGCCCACAGCCACCCGTGCCCTGGGAGCCCCGAGCTAAACCCGCTGCCATCCACAGGCCATGAGCACATGCCGTCTACAGACCGATGGATGGACTGACAGGGACACCACACTCGGAAATTCAGTGTTTACAGATACATGAGAGTTAGGGCAATTGTGGGAAACATAAGAAAACAACAAAGGGATCATGGGAAGGAAGAAGACTGTCCAAGTCTGTCAGGACTCATTTAATGGAGCTTTGTTGGGTATAAAAAAACCTTCCCAGGCGCTGGAGCCTTTGGCTAGCGCAGCAGCCGAGGTCACCACGGCCTCAAAGGCCATTACAGAGGTCTGAGATCCTGAGAAGAACAAAATTAGCATGTAAAAGAAAGATTTAAAATATAGCTCCGTCTTGCAAGGGTTTCCTAAGCTTCTAGTTCCACATCTGAAAAACACCATCTCCCTGCACACCCTGAAAGCTGCACCATTTTTTATTTAACCACTGAAACAGGCAGGGCAAGTACCACACCAAAGTATCACAGTCACTAAAATAAAGTATTTTATTTTAGAGGCCAAGATTCAAAATTGGCCTTGATATTAAGGAGTTTGTCACTATTGAAACATCTTGTTGCAAACAGTTGGGGGAAAAAGAAAGAGAAGTGTTTGCAGCCACAGAACCAGAGCACTGAAACCCAGCCCTCAGTGCTGGTGTTCTGCATGCACACAACAACCCCTTGGAACCTCTTCCCCATGACACTCGTACCCATTTGCTGGATCAATCTGCTGTTCTCACCTTGAGGCAGGTCCTGAGCCAGGGACATCCCATGAGGGTGGCCTGGGGCTGGCTCAGAGTCAGGGAGAGCCAAGCCAGGTTACTCTGTGTACCTTTACACCTTCTGCATGACTTGCCCAGCACCAGCACTTCCACAGGTATCTGCCATTGCTCTCCTCCTACCCAGCACACTCAATCCCAAAAGCGCTGCTGCAGGAGATCAGTATCTATGGAAACCATGTTTCCAAATGCCATTCCATCACCTTCTCTGGCTCCCTAGCACAATTCCTGAAAGGATGGTGCTGCTCCTACCGCTGCTGACCCAAAGCACCCTGCTCCAGGGTAGCTTCCTGGGGAGGCGCCGCCGCCGGGAATCGCTGTGCTGCCGGCGAGGATGGCGTTCATATCACAGAACTAATACCGGGCATATGGGGAAGCACGGTAGCCGTGCTGCCTGCCCGGGATCTGGGAAGCAGCCTCATTTGCAGAGGTGTCCAAGTTGTCAAAACAGCACCTGTGCTGACGGGTGCTGGCCCTCTGAGGGCTGGGGAAATGTTATCCAGCGGGCATGAGGCGAGCACTGGGTACACAAACCTTTGTGTGTTGCTTCTGCTGATCAAAAACCTCACAATATTCTATGAGATTCTTCAAGCCGAAATAAGGCAAGGATGGGCTGTTTTATACATCTAGAGTGTGGTTTTCTAGTAAAACTTAGCTCTTACAAATTCAGGCAAAATTGCATGGGAAAATAACATATTTCAACATAGGAATGTGATGGGGCAACAGAACCAATTTTTTATTCTCACTGGATTGCATCTAAACTCTCAATTTCCTTTTGGTACTTGCCTCTCATTGCAAAACCTATTGCAATAAATATAAGTAGGAGTAAGCTAATTCTTAATTGAATAAACACATGCATAAAGCGGTTACATTATTTAAATAATAAAATAGTTCCCTGTATATTTTTATTTTCACTTAAAGGTAATTAAAAAAGACAAGGAGCATACAATGAGTTTCCCATGTAATAAAAATTCAGCGTCAAATTTGGGTTGGCAGGATACACTTGCTTTCAGTGAAAACAGTTCTTTACATCATGTACTGATGATGTACTGATGGTGCTGAAGCGTACCCAAGTGCCTGGGTTAAACTGAACAAGTTCAACAGTTCCTACAGAATCAGCACACCTTCCTTAGGGATGATCAGTTTGCATGTGAAACCTGGCTCCCTCCACATCGCTTACTAACTTCTAGGAGCTGTGGCTACAGAATTCAAGTCCTCAGTGATGCTCTTATAAGCGTCATACAGGCCCATTTACTAAAGAACAGAGAAGTGCTAGAACTGACCCGTCATGTCTGCACTGTTAGAAAGTTCAAACTCAAGTTAGGCAAAATGTCATGACAGGGATTAATCCTCACCCTTGTGCAACCGCTCTCACTTTCCAGAGTGTATGTCTGGGACCACAAGCAGCCTGGTACAAGGGGGGATGACTATTACAGTGTAGTATGTGGATGCTCTTTCTTAGTGCAAAGGAACAACCTAACCAGGGAAGAGTGGGTGGCAACAGCACGTTAATAAACACGTGCAATGAGATGACAGCTGCTTTGGAGCTCTAAAGCATCATCTTCCTTCCCAGCACCCTGCCCATCTCCACTTTCTGTACTTCAAATAATTACTCATGAAAACCTCTAACTCAAAGACTGTGACATCCTATGCAGAATACGGAGCTCTCTGATTTCTAACAAGGTCTATCTAATCCACTATCGACCTCTCTTCCCTACACAGTTTTTATTGCAACATATATGAACCTCTCCACAAGCCCAGAAATTTTCTCTGTATTCTGAAGAATGTAAAAAACACAGGTAAAAAGCTACATACACTGTTTTTCTATAATATATTCTGTAATAGTCATTTAATGGAAGTATGTCAAGAGCCTGTATGTAATGCTCATATGTACTCTTTCAGGAACTAATGTTACATACTCTTTTGCATTTATGGCATTGATTAAAGCTTGAATGATCATCACAGTCTCTTGCTACAATCCACTAAATGTCTCTTAACAGCCACTCCAAAATCTTACAAAAATTTTCCACAGCTCATCTGGGTGAGGGGAATGACAGACGGGGAAGGGTGGAAAGAAACTCCTTCCTTGGAGTAATCCACACAACAAACAAGTAACAAGAGGTTGCATCTTACCTGGGGGGTTCTGGAGGAGCTTGGGCTGCTGGCAGCTGAAGACACCATGCTCACGTTTGGGTTCATACTTCTCTCTCTCTCATCCTGATAGATACGATCCCTCTCCGAGTCAGGCAAGTTGAGGAAATTCTGCATTGCCCTCAAGTTTACCAGAAGGGACTGGGAAGCTGTCCTAGGGTCTTCTTCTTTACGCAGGATCTCTGACAACAAGCCCTGTTTAAAAAAAAAAAAAAAAAAATTAAAAAAAAAAAAAAAGCCAGTCATGTGTTGGTGGGTTCCTTTGGTTTTTTTAAATTTTGTTTAGTGTAACCAGCTGGGTTGCAATACTGAGAACCTACATCAGAATCTCATGGGCTCTCCCTGAGGGGATATTTTGTAGGAAAATGTTTGTCTTCTGGGGGCTGAGGTTTATTTTGGGACTGTCCTATTCTGGCACTGTAATAAGCTTCTGAGTAGGGAGATGCTGGATAGGAAGGTAGGTGCATTGGGTAGAAGAAATTGCAGTTATCACCAGGTGCTTGCTGCAAATATTTTAGGAGCTGTTAAATATCTCTCTCTCTTTTTACTTGAAGCTGGGAACACTTGGCAATCCTGTTCATCTTTGACAAATCTGCCAAGGTTGGTAAATTTAGTTTCGACATTTAAACAGTACAGGAGGTTTATAAAGAAAAACGTTTGGCTGGGTTTTGATGTTACAGTCCGTTCATTTCTGTTTGGACAGTCATTTCTGAAAGAAGAAAAATGCAGTAATAAAACCTTAGAATCTAACTTTAGGGATTTAACCCATTCTTTCATTCCTCATTTTAAAATACCACAAGCTTCACACTGCAATCATGAACAAACATACTAATCTAGTTTTTACAAAAGCCATTACTCAACACTTCCAAAAAATAAGGAGCAAAAGAAAAAAAAAAACAAGAGTTGGAGAGATGAAAATATCATTAAATGAGGCTTAAATATAATGATGGGATTAAATTTATGCATAACTATATGCACTTAACATTTCCACAGATTATCTAGAAGTTAAAGGCACGGCACACTAGTCTGGGTCAGGGCCTACAAAAACTAGGGGGGGACAGTGTGTGCCACCAGCTTCCCCCAGGCACCCCCTCATGTCCCACACTTACAAAGGCTATTCTGTCAGTATGTTTCCCTGAGCAACCCGACACCCTTCCCGTTCCCTCCTGTGACAACCCAGAGGGTGTCTGCACCACTGCTCCCAGCAATGCCGGCCACAGAAGCCCTGTGAGATCCCACTGAGAGCTTGGAGGGCCCACCTTGACGTGCTGCTGGGAGAGGAGCAGCGTTCACAGGGACCCCGCAGTGCTCCAGACACGACTTCCCTGTCGCTGACACGAGCATTTTGCAGTTACTTTACAGCCTCAACCAAGACAAGCTGCCCCGCAAGTAAAGTCAAGGCTTACTCCTTTCTTGTAAGCAAAATGTAACCAGAAAACAACCACACGCTCAGAGCCCTGTAATATTAAGTTTATTTTCTTAGTTTATTTTCTTCCATATCAGAGAGTCTCCTCCAAAAAGCCTTACGAAAACACTTCCACGGCAGTTGACCCATTAACCAAATGCCAACATGTTTAGTGTGTACTGATCTTATTTAGCAGGCTTCCTGACAAAACCATCTGACCAGCAAATGATATATCTGTATCTGCATTTATCTGTTTTCTGCTATTAAACACCTACACTAGAATACGTACATGAAAGTTCTACTTCAGCAGTGTTTACACCAGCAGTGCTGAAAACAAGCTCCACACACAGCCTGAAGGTAGGCTGCACACAGCTCCATCTTTTCAGCTCCTCATCTACATAATCAAGCTAACACACTCCCAATTACATTCTTCTGCAATTATCATAGTGGGCACCAGAAGGACTGGAGCTGGGAACGGAACCATGGTGAGCTCCATTCAGAAAGGGGATGGGAGAGAGAAGCTGGCTGTTCAAAAAGGTCTGCACTGGGAAAAAGTCTGAAGAAATTGCAGTGCTGGGCTGCTTTCTGGTATTCTGTGTGACCTCAACACAACTGCATGTTCATACTTGGCTTCTTCCTCAGGATTTACCAGCCCTCAGAAAAGCTAAGGACACTTTGAAAACCTTTCTAGCCTTTGATAGGCTCATAGGCTGGAGGAGATTAACCAAAATAAGGACATACAGGAGACTGAAGCCACAACCTGCATGTTTCCAAGATCAATACACCAAGTCCCTGTCAAAATTTTCCCTTAAAGGCATTGAAAAGTTCTCCAAATGAAGTAAATAAATGAAATATCAGTCCAACCAATTCTCTAAATTCCTAATTCCCTGTGTCTTTTAAAGGATATAAAACTTCTTTTTTTTTTTTTTTTCCTAAAGAAAAGCTCAACTTCAAAAAATCATGAGTTTAGGCTGAAAGAAAGGATCCTGAAAGCTACTGGAGCTGGCTCTAAGACAGCTTTTTCTCCCTCCCATCCTAGCCTGGCTAAATTTATGGTCCAATTTCAAAAATGGAGAGCAGAAACATATGTGAAAGCATGCCAGCAATTACTTTTCTGTGCAGTCATTGACTCTGTATGTAAATCAGAGGCTCACAAGTGCAAGAGGCTTGGCCATGGCACTAAGAGGTATCTCACTACCTGAGATACCAACTCTTGTGCTTGAAGGCTCTGATGCATCACCAGAAACATCATGGGGTAGACCCGGTGCCTGTGCCTTTTGCTTCTATGAGGGTCTCATCTTGACCTGCTATAAGGATGTAGCAGCATTTTGCAGTGCTGCTGTCCAACCAGCAGGCTGAGGGAGCCTCACGTCCTCAGGCAGGCATCTGCTGCAGGGACGGGGACTCGCTGCTCCCCCCAGCACCCCGACAGAGGCAGCCTCTCACAGGGGTGAGCCCTGCTCCCCATGCCCTGCTCCAGGTAGGAAAACCTGCTTGCAAAGAGGGTTTTTCTGCAGCTCCTCTAAGTGCTTTGGCAGCTTAGGAACCATGTAAACAGCAGGAGAGCTAATAAGAAAACTGATTCACAAGGGAAAAATCTCATGTCCTCCTGCAACTGGAGATAAACAACGCCAGTAAACAGAAGCAGCTAGGTAGCTGAGTGATAGGGTAGGATGATAAAATAAAGTATCTTGAGAGCAATAACGTTTACAATAATATAATTCTGAGCTACTGAAGTATATGCAAACTAACCAGCGAGCAACATTATAAAAAATAAAGTGATATTAAATAATCTGTTCAGCCTTTTTGTCACCTGCAACAAATTAGGCTTTCAATATGC
Organism: Oxyruncus cristatus; assembly: GCA_013399855.1. Taxonomy (NCBI): domain Eukaryota; kingdom Metazoa; phylum Chordata; class Aves; order Passeriformes; family Cotingidae; genus Oxyruncus; species Oxyruncus cristatus. Next base: position 372,218 of record VXAY01002117.1, on the reverse strand, counting down.
AAAACATCTTCCTTCCAGAAAAACAAATGATCATGATTTCATTTAATTGTAATTTAATGAGGCATAATGTATTTTTTAAAGTGATATACTCCAGGTGTGTGGTGAGGAAACGGGCCCAGCCAGACAAACCCTACTGTTTCTATTTTTGAGAAAACCCTAAAGCCAGCCAGAGACTGTTTTCATTTCTGCAAATTATGTTTCTGCTGGAGGGGGTGAGGGAGGGAAACCCACAGCATTCATACGTTTGTTACAAAATTCCATTGGCTAAATTAGCTCATTCTGACTTACTTACATCTTGCATATTAAAAAATAAAAATAAAAAATTGGCAGTTTGCAGAGTAACCAACTCTGCAAACCTAAAAGAAGATCTTCAGGGACTAGAAAGTCTCGATATGATTTTAAATAGCCAAAAAGATCTTCTACACCGAACACAGCTCCCAGGATACATTTTAGGACATGTAGCTTGATAATATCTTTGCTTTTCCACTCCTCTGAATCATTTTTAAACAGGCTGCTGAAGAGGCAACTGATGAAGCTTAATGTTCACACAGGCTGTGCTTGCAAACGAGGTGTGTGCTCACCCCAAGACAAGGGCTCTGCACAGTCTGGTTTATCCTTGGAACTTGCACCATTTTTAAAATTACACACTGGATCCATAATTGACTTTAAGAAAATAATACCTGTGGTGGAGAAAGAAGCACATGTCCAATCAAAATAAAAAAGTTACTGAGTCTATTTAAGGTAGGAGTAATTTTGACAGTGTTTTTTTCAAACTAGCTGAAATGTAGTCCCTTCAAGGCAGCAAAGTCACATCGTGGGGGTTTGCTTTGCATTAATTCTGTGAAACCCCATTTGTGAACTTCTTTTATTTTTATTAACTACAGGATTTCCAGGACAAAAACCCCACACCTCATTGGTAAAAAAAAAAAAAAAAAAAAAATAAACAAATTTTGAAAAATGATGCAGAAAA
>VXAY01002117.1:315380-371203 GCA_013399855.1 Oxyruncus cristatus | reverse complement strand
AAAAAAAAAAAAAATTAAGCAAATTCTGAAAGATGATGCAGTACAACATAGAGAGAATGTTATTCAAACTGACTCTGACATCCAGTGGACCAACTGACCAGCCCTCAAGGTAAACAAAGGCTTGACCAAAGCCCACAGAAGGTGAGCAAAGCCTTTCTGCTCTTCTCCCAAAGCGTTCCTGCTCAGGCCTGGAAAGGGTGTAAACGAGGTCTCAGTGGGACAGCAGACTGCACTACAAGAGACTGAACACAGAACGATTTTGCAACCAGAACTTCCAAAGAGCAATGTGGACGGACGCGAGGCAGTGATGCTGGAGTGCAGCCCAGACACCAGGTGTCATGGGAGGCTGAGGGCCATCAGGCAGCAGGAGACTCCCAAGCACTGGCCAGGACCTCGCACACATCAGGTCCGACAACTTGGACAGGAGATGTGCCCCCTCTTGTACAGACCTCAGCCATTTGACTACAAAAGCAGGCACTGGGGTTAAAGAGGTTCAGAACAGACTATGGGCAACCCAAACACTGGCGAAGGCAAAAACTTAAATAAACCCAACTAATGCGCTAAACCTCAGTTTTTATGTTCTGTATAAGGAGATTATATACATGAAGGACTAAAAAAGCATAAACACTTTTTTCAGACTTTTGGTTTATTTGTGCCACTCCATACTTCAGCTATGGCCAAAAGCAACAGAGAAAATGCTGAAATACTAGAAAAATATTGTTTCTGTAGTACTTAAAGTTCCAAGTATTTCCAAGTACTGTACTTGTAACTGACAGTCCCGATAGAAAAGCTATTCTGCTTTCCAGCAGGGATAGATGCTACTCTGAGCAGGATCAGAAAATGTAGGGATTTATTCAAATTCAACGTCTGAGTCTTAAAGGTCAGTAATGTCAAACTGTCCCCCCTCAGCACACAAGGCCTATTTCCAGCATGGAAGGCAGCACTCAGGGAACCCTTTGGTGGCTACTCATTGCTACTAAACTACACTGTACCTTCAGCATACAACAACAAACTTGATTTTGCCCAGCTAAAACGACCACTTATGTTTACAATTGTCTGCTATTTGCAACTGAAAGCTGGAGGCAGCAGGTCAGCCCAGGAAACTCTGCAGCAGAAACACCAACTTCTCATAACCCTTCAAGGAATAAAGCATCTGCTGTGTTTTTCTCACGTCAAGACAGACTTTTACCATGACATCTCTTTGCCTCTCTGCATTTACTCCAGATCCACCTTCTGGGCTGAACAAGATACATTTAACAATCCTGAAAATACTTCTCTTTGCCTCTAAGTATACCGCACTCAACAAGAAGCTCTATATGAAGTACTTCAGTAGGCTTTTTAGGACTCAAGCTCATTTTCAAATGCTCACTGCTTTGTTTCCATTCCTTTGCATCTCTTCCTAATTCCAAGTAGGATATGAAGCAGAAGTGCTGGAAGTCTCTCAGAAATGCTTATCCTGGCAATGTGTCCAGTCCAATTTTGCTGAGCAAAATTGCTTTAGATAATCAGTGGAAATTTTCAAGTGGTTAGCCAAACCAAGCACCTTCATATCCATTCTGTCACAGTTTCCATCAGGCAAAACTGTGTTTATACCCTGTTCCCTGACCAACTCTTCTGTCTCAATGGGCAAAATGTGTGGCGCCGTATTTGTGTCAGTTCATATGAACTTCAGAACTTAAAGGACTCTGACTGACTCCATGAATGGGAGACTAGCAGTCTCCTAGTACCCTTCAGTGTAGCTGAACACATCACATCAGTCCTTCATTTAGGAGAAATCTCCTGATCTCCAGATTCACTGCCTACAGCCAGAGTATGAGCCTTGTTCTTAAACTCATTTAACTAATGCTAAAATACATACATCTCAGGAGAGAGCTGCTTAGGCACAAAGCATTTAGAGCCTGATTTGAATAAAACTTATACGGGGTGCGACAATGACAATTTGATTTTTATTATTAAAAATGAAGTGTTTAAATCCTCAAAGAAAACGTCCTTATTGCATTAGTTTAATAAAGCCTCTTTTTTATTATGGTATCTCTTTTTATGAGGGAAGACAGGATGTGCATGTGGACCTGAATGTGGATGTACGGGGAAAAGGAGGCAGAGAAAGACAGACCAACTGCAGCCACAAAGTGCCACCGTTTATATGAGATGTGTGTCAGACCTTTATACTGAAATGTGCCGGAAAATGAGCAAAGGGAGCACAGCTCGTGCACGCTGTGTATATCCGTGCCTTTGCTTCCAAGGCTCAGGACTCCTGTGCATCAGCTGAGCAGGCAGCAGCCGCCTCCTACAAGCACACATTCTGAAAGCCTGACTCACATGCTACTTAAGAACTTTTCATTCAGCCTATTGAATACAATTAAGTTAATTGAAACTGAAATTTTGGGCAGTGCAAAACCCACTGCTGGAACAAATATCCCATGTACCAAAAATCTGCAATTTATTAAATTAAGCACTTCCCTTACAGACTGCCTTCTTTCCTGTGACTACAACAGAATGCTGCTTGTGCCACATTACACCCAAGAATAAAACAAGCAGGCAGCATGAAAGGGTTTCATGCAATAAGAGAGAGTACTCTACGAGGGTAAAAACCAACAAAAAATTCCCCCCCAAACCAGAAGCCTTGCTAATTGAAAGTCTGTACACAGTGGGGCAGACACCATAGCGATGAATGCAGCATGACTGTCTCACCAGATACCAGGCAGAGAATTAAAGCTCCTTGTGTTCCTCTCATGTGAGTTAAAGGGAAAATTATTTGCAAAGGGAATTCTGTCCAGGATTTGGCTCACAAGCAAACAGAGGTGGAAGAGTTAGCTATTTCAACAAACCATATTTCTGATCTTAATGCCTCTTAGAGAACTCTTTTCTGAACCCACTTCAGTCTGGGGAATTTTGCCAAAGAAAGCAGAATTAGACATAAATGAGGAGTCGCTGCCCACCTCCCTCCTTGCCTGTCCCCATAGCCTTTCTTTGGAGCTTCCTTACCAACCACACTTCTGCTCTGAGAGCCCTCAACTCTTCTTTAGGTGACTGGTGACGCCTTTGCATGCCACAGAAGTGTTATTTCCCTCTTCCTCATTGCAGAATCCTGGACTTGCCTGCAGTTGCACTGGAAGTTGGGGCCTCATCCATCATCAATCCTATGTTTCCCTATGCCACAACTCACTCCTGCAGCCAAGGTGCAACCAAATCCCTCGAAAAAGAAGGATCAGTTTAGTTTATTTCTTCAAAAATTTCACTACATTTAAGGCTGGTGAAGTTTCCTCCTCCTTGGGCTGTTACTTCCTTTAATCCAAAAAGACATGGTTGGCACCAGCTGAGCTGGGTAAGCGCTGCTTTCCCATCTGTGGGCTGGGAAGCCAATGGTCTCACACAGAGCTCCTCAGGGCAGGAGGAAGGGAGCAGCCTTGGGAAGAAAGTTACAAGCAGCCTGAACATGCCCGGTGTTTTTACCCAGCTCTCTTTTTATCTGGCACCACAATGGTTTCATTTACAACGCCTCAGGTTCAGGGATATTTCCAGTTTTGGAGGCTGTTTAGTGAAACAAGCACTGGCCACTCGCCCAAACATTTTACTAGTTTTGGCTATTATGTCAAAACATTGGCAAAAAAGGATACTTAAAAAAAAGAGGAAGATATAAACAGAAATACTCCTTCAGTCTATAGGGTTTGCAGTCCACTGGGCACTCCCGAAGAGGGAAGCAGTTCACTGATCCAGTGACTGAGATTGTCTGGACTCTTACAAAGAGCCTGATAAATTGTCCTGACTGCAACTCCATGAGCCTGCAGCAAAGAGGGATGTTGAGCAAGTGGGGAGAGGAGGAAGAGTGTTATTTTTTCTTATGCAGAACAGGATTCAAATGACCTATTTTTCAGCTTGGATTTTGAAAAGGACAGATCACTTCAGCACCTCCAGATTTGCTAAAAACTTTTCAGAGGACAACAAGGTAAATCCAAGAGAGCATTTTCATGCATTTCCTTTAAAAGAGTTCTCTTAGTCCTATCTTTTCTGTAACCACCCCTACCTACCCATTTATCAAAACACTACAACCTGCAATAAGTAAGCTCTGGTTCTTACAACCTTTTGGTTGCAATCTGAATGCTGTATTAGGAGATATCATAGTGCAAGAGGGAGATAGTACAAGGACACTGCCCTGAGGATGGCCAAAATCCATGAGTGTATTCTCCAGGAAGAAATCCACAGCCTTGGTAACAGCTTTGGCCTGCCTACCATTTCACAGTATTTTGGCTGACCAACCCAAAGGGTGCTCATACTTTTAGAGGCCACTAGTCACCTGGATTTTATCCTGATGTAAAGACGATGCATGCTTCAGACAAGTAGGCATTTTTTGAGAACTCCAGCCTGCACTGGAGCAGCACTGCACTGTACTGACAGTCCTGTTGACTTCACCGCACTGTTTGAGACCAGTGAGGGACATCAGCCCCCTCTGTGCATTGAAACCTTCTCACCCTCTGCACCCTGTATATTGCAGGCATTTCCTTCACTCAAGAGCTTTGACGGCTTTTAAAAACGTGCACAGGGCAATTCCAAGAGCAAGGTGCATCTGCTCTGCCTCTGACAGTTGTACTTTGCCTGTGGATTTCAGTATTAATCAGACTTAATTACACAAGCAAGAAAGTGAACCTCCTGCCCCAGTAATACTGCTACATGCCTTAGCCATGGCAAGCTCTCTCCATGCCACAAGAGCAGGGAAGGCTGCAGAGAGCCTAAGAGGGTGTTATTCCAACAGACACCATTCTTATCATCGTTGAGCAGGTTGTAGGCAACACCATCTTAGACAAACATGGTAGCGTGCACCACCATTTCAAATATTTTGAAGGTTGTGCAGGAATTTCTTACTCATTGGAAAGTGTCATTAAAACTACCTTCAATAATTATATTTTCTCTGTGGGTGTGCTGGTACCCGTCCCCTATGTTGAATAAATAGGCATTTAAATTCCACAGTAGCATGAGTCAAAATTATGACACTGAATCTCTAAAGATAAAATAAGAAGAGGCAGAGATTAGCCCTGGGCCCTTGCTACAAATCAGGCATATACACTTTTAGGGTCCTTCATACCGAGTTTCAAATAAATAGAAAAATGTTCACTTTGGAACTTTCTGTTTGAAAGAAACCCTCTTCTTCTGGGCCAGCTCCTAGCCAAGCACCCCATGCAGCTCTTCTGTGCACACAGCAAGTACTCAACTGCCTGGTGTTCAGTTCCCATCTCAGAGTGGGACCTCAGTGGGAGCACTGTGCCCCAGGAAATGCACAGAACTTGTCACAGAGCCTCAAGTGCTTTGTTTTCATGTGTGCAGATCACATGGCCACAGGTATAAGCAAATATGTGGTCGTCAGTCATATATTTCCATCTTGGAGAGAAAGATTTGGATGTTTCACAAACCATACAATCGGCTCTCTCCTTCTTTTGATCCTCCTCACATTCTCCTTCCCACACACACGTGCATACATACAAGTGTCAGCCATTTGTTCCGATGGATTTAGCCTAGTTTGGATCAAAGCTTCCTCTACTTCATTTAACAGATTTGCTCAGATGGAAGGTCTCAGGGGAGAAATAATGTTAGTAAGAGGGGGCTTTTCAGCACTGAGTATGTAGGTCATTGGACTTTAAAATAAATTAGAGAATAGTTTATCTATTAAACAAGCCTCACAGTACATATTTCATGAAGCTATACTTAATTATAGGCTAATGTGCACCACAGAGCTACCATGAAGAGAGATTAGGCAGTGGCCCATAATGTGGTGATTAATACAATTATTAGCTGGCTGGCATACAGCATCTATTATTTGGTACCATCATGAGAAACAACAGACCTCCAGTTCCTAATGCTGGCACTTCTGTGAAATGCAACAAACCCAAACATTTCCAGAGAGAAACACACACGTCCCTGTACCTCGGAGGCAACAGGAGGGATGCAGGAAGGTGAGAGCAGACTTGAACTTCCACTTCAAGTGCCTTTTACAAAGTTTGCTTCTCCACCATGGATGCATGGGAATATCCCACACCTTCTATGGTGCAGTGCAACACTGATTGTTTGAGCACCTCTTCTTAATGCCCTGAACAGTCCCTGACGTGAGTAGAGCTTGTTTTGAGTTGGAATTAAAAGCTGAGGTCAAGGAAACGTAAGCTAGTATCTATGCTCTCTTGCTATAGTGATGCACTCACTGTATGTAGGATCACTGGTCTTCTATATTAAAGCCCTGTAGACTAGAGAAACACAGTTGTGAGATGAGCAAATCTTTTATGGATGCTGTAAGACTTGCCTGTTCTGGAATCAGTGTCATGAACCCTTCAGTACATCATATTACTTATGGTTGAGGGCTAAGAAGCAGGTAATTTCTTTCTTGTTGGGGAATGAGCTTTTGGTTTAATAGCAGACTTGGGCATTACCAACCTGGCTCTCCCAGCCTGGGTGAAGGAGAGTTTCATGTTCAGTGACAGTGGCAAAGCCCTCACCGGCAATGTTACTGCTGACCTCTCGCTCAAGTTCAGAATATGTCATTCTGTCAATACCATCTACCTTGATTATACCAGGCTTTATGTACAACGGGTTATGATCCCAGAGGGATGAAAAGCTTTTCCAAATTAAAAGCAGTATTTTAAAGAGGAAATACTCATACATTCCTATGTACTTTTCATTTGATATCCTCAAGGCTAACCCCAGAACTCAAAGTCACTTTGATTGGAAGTGAATGTTTTTTCCGACTGCAGCCATCTTATGAATTTAATGGAAGAAGGGAAGTCATAAAATGTGCTCCATACTTTAATTAGTTCCCTCATAACATGGCATTTCCAAAATGGCAGTGCCAAAGAAAATCATTAATCTAGCAGAACAGACAAAGGCACTGTATGGGCAAGAGACACACACATACACCCTTTTTTTTCTTGCTGGTAAAATCTTACCTCAAACAACAACTCTGACTAAACAAAAGGAATTTGTACCAATATTAAATATTAAGCCACTTTCAATTTCTTAAGCCTTGCTACAGAGTATCACAACTGAGAGATCATGTGTTATATGCCTTGAACAGCAGCAGGATAAACGTAAATGGCCTGCCTTTCTGAACACACGTTCACCCTGGGTACTCCAGATGCCAAGCTTAAGCTCATGCTATCATGCAATCACTTCAACATCTGCATTTCACTAGGCAAGTGAGAAAACCTGTGTATGCTTCCATACATCTAACACAGTCTGCTACAAATGGCAGACACCTTTCCCAGCACTCTGTCTTTAGGCCTGTGCACACTTGCCTTACACAATTCTTGTGGGAGCAGCCTCTGGCACTAGTTGTGGCACCAGTTGTACCACTGGAAGGAACTGAGGAAGTGACAGAAGCCCAAAGACACCTCTGACTCTCAGAGTCTCTTGTTACCTCTTCCTGACCATCAGGCAGGGGCAGATGTGGAAGTTTATTATCGCAGAGAGGAACTCAGGGAAGAACTCACATGAGCGGAATGGCTGCTAGAGAACAAAGCTCAGGGAACAGCACAGGAGTGGCCAAGTGCAAACAAACAGCTGTTCCAGGAAGAAAACAGCCTTGTTCGATACCAACAAAGAGACTGGGGGAAAAAACGGAGAGTGGTTTGACCTGTTTCTATGGCACAACCCCTGCCTTGATCTGCAACAACCATACAGCCCCACAAGAGCCACAATTTTGCCCCTTCAGCGCTTCTTGGTTATAGAATAGAAATCGATACCTGTGTGCGGTTGAATGCTACTCTTGCAAAGACAGCTTGAGACACACTGGCTCTCTTCAGCTCATCTCTGACTTGCTGGTAAATATCTGGAGAGACTTCCACCGATGAATTTGATGGCTCTGGTTTGACAGCTCTAGGGATGGGCGGATGATTCAAGAACTGCTGGTTGATAGCCTGTGGGTGCTGGTGAGCCAACAGCCGGCTGACAGCAATCTGTTGGTTTATCAGATGGGCCATTGCTATCTGCTGCCTCACCAGTTGTGGACTGAGCTGAGGAGACAGGAGCCCAGGATTTATCATTGTTTGCATCGTTGGCACTTGGTTTCGTATTGGAGTACTGTGGTGAATTTGGCCATGAGGAGACTGTTCGTTAGTTTTTCCCAAAGTTGCCAGCTGGTTGATATTTGGTAAGTGCATGGGACGTTGACCAAGAACACAATAGTCTGAAAGGTTTTCTCTTTCCACTCTTTCCACTGTTAAAAGAGAAAAATTTGCTTGCTGTCATTTCAGTTTGCACTTAGGGCAAGGATTATTGCAGGTGACTACACAAGAGCACCTGCTTTACTTTGTAAGTCTATGCTTGCATAGAAGTTTCACAGAAACATAAGCAAAAGCAACACAGAGTAAAAGTTACAACATTAATTAACATTCTTTTGGACTTCTCAGGCTTCATCCACTACTCAGGAAGCCTCCTTATAAATCAGTAGCAGGTATCCTCTACAGCCTCATTTCCTAAAGAAACAAGCTTGGACACTTCCACTGATAATGTCACTAACATTTGAATCTGTCACAGAAAATCGAGTAACTTTTAAAAGTGGTCAATATTTCAGAATCACTGGCATCTAGCTGAAGGAAAGAAACTCAAATTAGTATCCACTCACACAAACCCCATGGAAACCAGACCATTCCCTGTGCAGATCATGGAACAGCTTCTCATTACAAACTCTCCAACTATTATCTTTTCCAACAAAAACTCCACCTTGCACTGTGTGTGAAGAAAGCTAACTGCTATCCTCAATTCACCCAGGTGCACTACATCAGACTCATGTTGGTTGGGTGAAAGCATATTACAAAACCGTGCAATTCACACATGAGAAATACCTAAAGCAATGGTTCCTAGAGCCAAAGCCTCATCACTGTGAGTCTGTCCAGAAACCTTAAAGCACCTCTGCATGAATGCCCACTATAGAAGAAGTGGCTTCACTCTCTTCGAAAAAACTTTGTTTAGCGCAACAGAGACCTGCAATCCCTAAGTGGTACCATGATACAAAAAAGAAACAGTACACACAAAGTGCATATACTGTAATTTTATATACCGTTACGTATTGTCTCTGTTAAATGTGTTATGTTTGCAATACCACTGTATCTTTTCACGTAACTGCAAAACTACACACACGTATTACAACCCCAAATTTCCTCTAAAAGTACAATTTGAAATCGGAAACGAAGATTATAAACTACATAAATATAACTCCGACTTAGATAATTTTAAGTAATCAGAAGTCATTTTACAGTAGGTTGCAGATTCCATGAGCCTCACTACATGCAATTGCATAGGCACTTATATATTGATGTGATTAAAAGTATTCAGGGATGTATATCACACAACTAGAAAACCGCTACCTCACCCCTGTATTGCTCTCAGCGAATAATAAGATAAGATTTTCTTTCATAAATGCCATAATACTATTATGACTTGTGTAATTATTAACAACTGTACCAGGCTTTGAACTCTGTTAAAAAACTTAATCTATATAGAGCTTTGAAGCTTTACACAGTTAATACTGAGAACAACTGTTTACCGATGACTTGCTCTCTTTCCTTCTAAATAGAAAGACAGCTCTTTTCACCATCCAGAGTTAATCTGAGACAGAGAGGGAGTAATGCCCTGAACACACAGAAACACTCAGTTACTATCTTTAGAACTGTCACTCTGGAACATCACAAGTACTGAATTTTACAGCTAGGTGAATTATACCCAGGATTTCCTTATAAGAAATTTTAGCTCACTCATCCCATTCTTTTAAAAGAAAACCCCATAACACCTTTAATCTTCCATAAAAGAATTGCTTTTAAAAAACTTTAAAAATAAAAATTAATTTGTAAGAAAACTATTAATTCAATTTTTCCACAAAACCAATGCTTCAAGTTGACTACATTTCTAAGTAAGTGCTTACTTGTGTGGTGTATTTCAACTATGAAATGCAATGCAATGCAATAGGTGTGATACACAATAGTCAGTAAATGACCATTTTGCTGTGTTATTCACAGGCTGTCAGATACATAATGCAGTATTTCAGTTTGGTGAAAATACTGAAAATCCCTATTCAAAAGCTGCTCCTCATGATGTTCAGGAGGCATCCCTGAAATCAGGCACAGAAAGCTCTATACCTCTAGTCACTGGCATTAGGAACAGATCTGAACTCAATGTGAAGTATGAAATACAAGCAGTGCTAATTCCAGGGATCGTCGCTGACCCGGTGTTGATACAGAGATGTCATGTGTGGGCAGGGGAGTGGGAAGGAAGGGCTGCTTTGTCACAGCCCCAGACCACATTCTGTGACACAGACGACTCAGAATCCACATGGCCATACTATTGCCTCCTCAGCCTCTCTGTAGTAAGCCTCCACCTGAGTAATTCCATTATATACACATAGTTGCCAGCAAAACCAAATGTAATTATTCCAAAGGTGCCATAGCTACTTGGCAGGTGTAACTACAGTAAAGACGTTGCTCAGTATACCTGAAATAGTTGGAGCATCCTGCTACATCATTTACATGCCTAGAAATCTAGAGTCCTTCCACTAGGAGTTTCAGAAGAGCTGAAACAAGTTCTGAACTATTTGTAGTTTAAGAAGCACACAGAGGACAAGTTACCGAAACCAACAAATTACTACTTGTTAGAACACAAAAACAGTAACCAAGTGTTTTTGAAAACTTGGTGAGAAATAAATATAAATAACATTCACTTTCTGGGCTGAACCACATTTGCCAAGTTTCCACCCACTCCTGACTTCAGTTCCAAGTTATAAACCCCTATAAAAATAAAGTTTAAGATGAAAAGGCTGCCAGGTTGTTAATCTCTGCAGTGCTACTTGGAATTACACAGAGACATCACCTGACTTACTTCCATAGGTGTATTTTCCCCTTATTATCACTTTCCTTTTTCGATCACATTAGACTATACAGCCATGCATGTACTCCCTATAAACAAACCGGATTCTAGTCACTCCAACCACTTCAATAATAAAAGGTTACCATTAGCAGTTACGCTGGATGGAAAAAATGTGCATTACTCAACTCCTAAAGACTCTTTCCTTCTCTAACGCATTGCCCATATCTGATTCCCTGTTGTTCTTTGGTAACTATGGACTGGTAGGGTTCTACAGGGCTGAACAGGAGCAAGACTCAGACAACCTCAAAATGGAGACGGGCACTGTCCTGGGAGACAGGCCAGCTTGACAGCAATGCTCTAAGAAAAAAGGGATACAGAGGAGCCACAAAACTGCTGTGACACCAACATTCTGCCTCAGATCTTCCTGAGACAGGACTTTTCCATTTGCATCCTTCATTTTCCATATTCATACCTGATTAGAGCCTTTCCCTTTTCCTGCCCTTGTTTGCTATTGTTCCACTCAAACTAGGGATATATTTACAGTTCTTGTAGTTCTGGGTGAACTGGCTGGTACTTGAATATATTGATTGGAATATAAAGCAGTGAGGACAGACTAGCAGGACCTTAAACTGGGAAGAAAGGGGTTCCATGAATGTGTGCTGTCTACATTCAAGTACTGCTGATAAGCTACTTCTGCTAGTGATGCCTGTGCTAGTTAAATAAAAGCTGGTTCAGGAGGCTGTTACCTACCTCCATCTGTGGTGTGACCACAGCAAAAGACATTGCAGTGTTTTCCTTTTCTGATTGCATCGCATGCTTGGTATACAGTTCTGCAGTTCTTTGCTTGAAGAGCTCACTTAAATCAAGGACAACAGTACTGTCATATTGCAGAGCCACCCACCCTTCTGAAGCAAATCACTAGGTAGGCAGAGACCTGTGTCTGGATAACAGGTACTGTGCTAAGCTCAGCAATCAGCTCCCAGAGCTGACAGCATCTGCCCTTCATTTCTCTATACCTCCTTCCAATGTCACTACCTCTACAAGACAGTCAGACACCAACATAATCCCCAGAATGGGAGCAGCAAATTGTTGTATTTCAATGTTCCGTTCTGGTCCTGTAATGATTACCATGTGCGTCAATGTATTTCAAGTCCATACTGAGTTAAAACTTCCTGGATGCAGCACAAAAGGAATTCAGTGCACCCTTCCCCTGTGTGATGCTCTTAACCTCTACCCCAATCTTCCTTGCACAGTCAAGCAGCTGACGCAGGCCACAGCACAATAGCTTGGGGTGGTCTGCATGCAACTTTCCATTTAAAATAAAACCAGCTCAAAAGATTTAAAATAAGATTTATTTCTCCACCTTCCCTTCCCCTCACACTTTATTTGCACTGAGCTGTTAATAGGAACATTCTGACAAACAGCCCGTGGGGCATTTAGGGCTTAAGAGTGGCACTGAACTGACTGACAGCACTGGAAACCAAATTCCTGTGCACAATAAGGGATGCAGCGGGGAGAGCAAGAGCGTAACATGTCTCCCAGCCCCGCACTGCAGCAGGGACACAGAGGACCCGCCAGCGACCATGACCCAGCGCGTCCGGAACTTTTCAGTCCCACAGGCATACAGGCACTTTGCCCCAGAGTAGGAAGAAGCTGGTAAAGAAAAGTTTTGTAATAAGTTACTAGCCGGCAGAATTGCCATGCCTCAATTGTGACGGGATGTCACCACCCAGGGCTGTTCTCCAGTGCTTCAGAGTTTGCTTCTTTGTTTTATTTATTATTTAAAACCTGGTGATCATAAAAGCCATTTCTAGCAGTGGTCATGGCTGAGCTGGGAGAGCTCTGTGAACTCTGGTATACCCTGCACTAAGCTTGAGACAGAAAGGCTCTCACAATTTCTCCTGGCTTAGCACCATCCCGCTCACTGGAGCAAGACCTGGACTTTGGAGCCGCGCTTGGGGGGCAAAGCGTTCTCCAACACAGTACCACCCTCTGCCTTGGAGAGACAGGGCTGTGCACTATACCCAGAGGGTACCCTCCTGCTTATGCTACATAATAATGAACTACCACTTTGTAAATAACAGAAACACTCCAGAGCACAGGAGGTGCTTTTAAAGTGGTAATTCTGTATCTTTTCATCTATAATTAGGATAATTACTTATTTCTCTTAATCACAGCTCACTTAACCACTTCAGTGCAAAGGGCTGGTCTGAGGAGTCTCATTTTCATTCAACATCTAATCTTCGTATTTACCCAAAGTCATTCACTGACTTCACTGCCTAATCTATGCCTGGGCCACTTGTTCCTGCAGTCAGGACTGGAGAAAAAGCAGGTTGATGGGAGAGGCAGACTTGACAAGAAGTTGTAACTTTTAAAACCTTTCCCTTCCTCTACTCCTGTGGGATAGCACATAACCTCAAAATAGCTATAGAGCACATACAGAAATTGTTTGGCCTCTGGCTGTGGGTAGCAAAGGCCTTTATCCAAGCCTAATGGAAAACAGACAGGAAAGGCCATTGTCTGTTCTTTGTTCTGTTGCAAATTGTTCAGTTCCCACCAAAGCACAAATCACTATTTTTTTACTTAGAACTATCGTTAAAATGGGCCTTTAACCAGCACCAGTCTCAGGTGAATGGAGCAGAGCGTCCTAACATTGCTGATTCTCTCTTAGCAGCTGACTTTCTCATTCCTTTATCCTCAAGACTAGATCCAAGTCACCCTTTGGGACACAGAGATGCTAATATGTCTTCTGTCACTTATGCTTAAACATAATAAGTCGTATTCTTCCCATGGGCTGCCCTGGGACTGCACTGCTTCCAAAGATGCTTGTCAAATGACAAGCATCATCAACTTATTTTTAGATTTATTTTGGGATTACTGTGCAGGCTCAAGAGGGCACAGAAGTACAAACTTCTTCATAATTCTTCACACTCACATTAACATTATTTGTCAACAGGACATGCCCGATACATCTAACAGAGAAAAGCATTACATTGAAGGTGTTTTATGAAGTGACTACCCAGTCTAATGCAAGAATACTGGTCAGGTGAAACGGAAAATGAGAAGCAGGGAAAACATTACTTAGAGCTGTCTGACAGAAACACAGGAGTACTGGTTTAGATGGATTGAAGTTCTCATCTGATATAAAAATATCTCCTTTCCTGTTAAACTACTGTGACAGAAGTACTAACCTTTTGTGGGCACCTCAAAAGGGAGGTGCAAACCTCCTAGAATACCCAGTCATTTGTGCGATCCCTCCAGGAAATACATATATGTGTCTTCCTGACTCATAATATCAGAGATGGTGAAAGGAAGGAGACAGAACACAAACAACACTAAGGCAGAGATATAAACTCTTCAGATACTTCAAGTGAAGAGAATGCAATTCTGCTCTCAGTATTATATACGCTATGAAATCCATGGGATCATAGACAGCCAGACTGCAGACTGCAGACTGCCTGTACCTAAACTTCAAGTTATCTTCCTGCTTCAAACTAATCTCCACTAAAGCTTACTTTGTAGAAATTTCTTTCCCTTTAAGCTACCATGTCAACTGTTTGGAAGCACGCAAATAATTTTTTTTTAAATATGAAAGAAAGTTAATTTTGACATTCTGCAGATTAAAACTAAAACATGATTGCTTTTTAGAAAATGAAGACAACCATTCTTTACAAAGTTGTGGGCAGAAGTCCCAGACTCTGCACACAACTGGTCCTCAGTGGGAAAAAACCAAAAATCACTGTACTGGCAACAGGAGACATTTTAAAAACATAAAGTTGAGTGACATTTTTTGAGCAGGCTTGGTCAGCATGGCAGGGACAAGACACAGGACAAGTGGCTCGGCAATTTCTGCACAGAAGGGTTTCCAGCCTTGATTGTCTCACCTATGTTCCCTAAAGCAGCACTGGCTGTGACTCCAGCCACACACAGGCACAGGAGGAGGCATTCAGCTAACTGCACAACTGCACATACCCCTCTGCCACGGCACAGACACTGCTAACAGGGAGAGCCACTGCTCCAAAACAGCCAGAAGCCATGAGAGACATTCTGCAAAGTTGAAATTCATATATGCATTTACTTCAGATAAAAGTTACGCTGAAGTAAAAAAAAATAAACCCAAAGGGTGTGTTTTAATTCTCTTTACAGAGAGGAATAGCCAAGAGAGCCACAACTCATACACCCCTGGAATGCACGGCAGCGGGCAAATTGTTTCTTAACAATGCACATGCACAAATCCCCCAAACCGGCACTTAACATCAGTGACACTGCTGAAATCCAAAATGCTAATGTGGGTGGGGAAAACAGCAGTCAAGGGGTCTCTAATTCTTGCTGAATCTTGACACTGTTAATTTATATTTAAAGAGAGATGCCACTTTTTCCTCATCATCAGTGCTAACCAATAAATAGCACAGCAGGCCACAGACTAAGAGGATGCCTCCGATCTTCAGGTCACGTGTGTCACCTAAAGGACGACAACCTTGCCTGTGATTGATGTTATTTTCCTTCCTTTTTGTTTAAGAAAGTGGGGAAAGTCCTATTTTGAGTGAAATGAATACACAGATAGAAGTGTAAAAGTCAGCAAAGGAAAAATTACTGCAATGTCAAGAACCTCACAGCTGACCTGAATGACCCTAACAGGTTTAGTGCCAGAGCCACAACTAATATCCAAACAAGTCATGAAATGTATTTTCTTTAAAAACTCAACATTTTTGCAAAAGGTCAAGATCTACATATACATATATATATATATACACATATCTCAATCACACGTATAAAACTCTCTATCTACACAGAGAGAGAGAAATAAAGGCATTATGTATCAATATGTATTGATACATATGCATCAATCCATTGTGTATCAATAAACAGGATCTTTTTAAAAGTCAAAAATACTGTTTGGGAAAGATCTGCCGTGCCTTTTCATGAAGCTTCCACAACATCTGCTTCAGAGGAACAATTAAAAACTGTTCCTCAAAGCACATAATGACAGTTTTCCCCAGACTCGCACTGGCATTATCACTGTGCCACAATCCTCAGTTCCTTCAGCCTGGAAATAAGAAAGCTGGGAGCCCTTCTGAATCCTGTTTCTAACCTCTCTCAACCCACAATGGCCTCTAGGAACACATTAAAAGAGAAACAGATTGCTCTGTCTATCCATTATGGGAAGTAAGCAAACATACTTTCAAAAATAAAACAACACACAAATAACAAATCAGTATTGGAAAAATCAAAGAGCAGCCAAAGCAGATTCTCAATTTAAGGAAGCTATGAAAGCTTTTTCTTAAGCTCTTGGTCTGTTCAAACTGAAAAGCCTCATCATTCCACAAAAATTCTGAGACATCCACAGTCTCAAAACTCACATCCACAGAAAGCTATATTTTGACAGACATTGATGGCAGGAGCAAAGATGAAATGTTCTTCAAATGCAGACAAAAAAAATATGTCTTTTTATTTTTAAGTTCACAATGCATTTATTTCTTCCCGCTGCCTTCCTAACTTCCTCCCACCAAGCTAAGTTGTGTCATCAGGCAAAAACAAAATATTCACACCAGTTAAGATTTTCAGTTGTGAAAAAATTTTGATACAGTGATAGTCCTTCTGATAAAAATAGAAAGCATGACACTTAAAAGTGAAATATCTATTGAGAAATAGAGCTAAAAAAACATTCTAAATGCTACAGACCCAAAACACTGGGCAACAGTAGGGTAACTGGTACGAGTTTGATCCCTTGACAATTGAATTGCACAGCTAAGTTCTGAAAATCTCTTCATACATACATATATATACATATATATAGCTACTTACAAAGTGTTATTTTTATTTCTGTATCTGTTAATTAAACTTAGAATCAATGCAAGCCTTTTAAGTGGTTATTAAAATCGTGCATTTCTAGGTTTAAACATACTTAAATCCTGTCACGTATGCTCAACTCTGTACTGTAAAGCCTTGTATCCCACAAAAAGAAGAATTAAATAAAAAGAGTTTAAAAAAGGCTTCACATACTAATATTAAATTAATACATGATGCATATTCTGAACAAAATTACAACATAAACTAGATAGCTTAATTACCACCTCAAGTGATCACAGACATCCATGAGGGAATGAGAAAATCCACAGAAGCTTTTTGATTCCCAGCTACTGATCACGTTCCATTAGAACCGCGTTAATATAAACTCTCCTTCAAATGTATCTGTGTATCCCAAGGAGACTGGAAGGAGTGGACATCCTGTTATAAACTCCAACATGTCCTCACACATATCCCAAGTGGTAGACTCAGAGCCAGGAGGAGACAAAAAGCCTCCATCCTCACACCAGCCAATTCCCAAGTGTGTCTGTGCACTAACCCTCGTGCTGCTGAGTAAACTGTGAATGTCTTTAAACCTTAAGGGGCTGGGGTAGGATGGGAGAAAAATGTTCCGGCAGAATTTTGTTCTATCATCATCCTGACACAAGACAAAATTGCCATGCTGAGCTGAACTGAAAACTTTTTAAAAATTACAAGCGTAAATAGTTTAGCTTTTTGGTGAGTTCAATGGAATGCACACTGAGAATGTTTACTTGAGATTTGATACAATTACATTTGTGTACAGCTTTTACATCTGTTGCTAATGATATCAAATTATTGATTGTTCACTTTCTTATATTTATCTAAACATTAACTATACACTCAGCAACTTGATGCTTTTCTTTTTTTCTTTTTTCTTTCTTTCTTTTTTTCCAGAGAACTTTTTATTTTTGCCTGGCTTCGGTTGTAATTACTTTGATCTTCCAGAGAGTATAATTAATTTACTGTTTATTTATTTCTATGAGAAAGGAAAAAAGTTTGACCTAGGAGATCTATATGTGGCAATTTGTAACAGAATCACATAGCTTATGTTTAGGAAATCATGGTTTTGATTAAGAAGCAACCATTTAGTTCCCACTGTTTTATTAAAACAGACATTAGCAGATAATAGGAAACACATTTAACACTGTAGGCTGCATTTAGTTTGCAACATCAATAAAGTTATTTTGAAGCCCCTTCCTATTTTGTATTTACCACAGCTCATGTGAATTGTTTTTTGTTTTTACTTTCTAATAACCAGCTCTAGAGTTATACAAGGATGTGGGTGCTGGTTCCAAAGACACCAAATTATAGTTTTACCCAGTCTATCCAAATACAACCCAAAAAACAGACTGCTGCATCATCCATTCACCTTCATGGAAGTCCTTTTTAAAAATTATTATTAAAGGAGTATGTGACAACTGAAGCATGTCAACTCAAGTCACTGATTTTGCACACTAACTGAGCTGTCCTGCAGGAATATCTGGCTCCAGAAAAGAAACAAAACATCATGAAAACAGAGATGATGAGAAATTGAAACCACCTGAAGAAGTGCAGAAGTCTTCCTGTTTGCAGGGTGTTTAGATTACTGCTCTGAAGTTGCATGACTGTTTATTCTCCATGCACCACTGTACCTGCCACAGACTCTTTGTTTTCTCTCCCACTCATATGGTTGATGAATCAACACTACTTGAACTGCTTTATAGCAGCTTGTGTTTACTTCACACATACCTTAACCTTCCTTTTTCTCCTCCTACTAACACACACATACACTTCCAAGCAGCAACGACTGGCTGTGTCTCTGAATAGCACAGATACAGAGTTATCTGGAAAACTCTTCAGGTTTGGATCCTTGACCTTTTGATTGAGGTTTCATTCTGCTTTTACTGCACTTAACAATTTAACTGTGCACTTACTAAGTAAAAAAAAAAGTAAGAGCGTAAAGAATTCAATGCTCTAAGAATGAAAGAAAGTGGAAGACAGCACCATGCTAGAAACACTCAGAAGCTGTTGTAGCATCTCTGCAGTTAAGAACACTACAGTTGAGGGCTTCCAGTGCCTCTGCAACTGGCACCCTTGCCCAGTTTTGAAAGAAAAAAAAAAAAAAAAGAAAAAAAGAAAAAAGGGGAAAGAAAAGCCCATTTCTGTTCTCCCAGAACGGCAAGTAAAAGTGAATGGTGATGACCTCGAAGTTGTTTGATTGTTTTTTAACCAAGAGGATGTGTTAAAGCACTTTGAATAAATTCTTTTATTAAGAGACACCATTTAGAGAAAAGAAACACTTCTGAGTCACACAATGGCAATTTAGAGAGAAAAGAAACTATCCAGTTTATTTGGCATGAGGGTAACCACATACTAAAATATCCAATCAACATTTTTACTTCTAGCCTAAACCTTTTAGTAGGTGAAAAACAACATCTCCATTTCCTTGCCTTGCACTGTTACTCCACTTCTGCCTGAACAATCTTCCTTCTAGACACAAATAATTTTACCATAGAACATTCCTTCCCCGCCCCCCCCCAGTGAAAAATCTAATCACTGCACAGCCCAGGCATGAGCATCTTACAGGTATGCTGGGCACAAGCCAGATGTGCAGAGGAAAACCAGATGCCTCAGAACTTGTTCTGATGTTTTATGCAATTTTGTTTCATGTGTTCCTAACTCAAGCAGCAGACTCTTTATGGTATTATTATGCAGATTTCTAGTCTGTCCTAAGGAAACTAAACAAGCAACCTTTCATAGCTCATGTGTGCCAGCCTTTTAAGAGAAAAGACAGCAGACTCTTTTTGAAAGGTGCTAATCTTCACGCAACTAAAAATACAATGGTTTCTCCAGAAGGACATGACATTACCCCATTTCTGCATAATGTTTGTGAATTCTGTTATGATTTTCCCGGCTACTGAAAGGATCACAGACAGAAACAACAATAACAGTCTATGCCTTCTTTCAGACAATGAATCTTGCCTTCAGTGTGTAACAGAGAGAAAAACTGTGAAAAAACCTATCACAGGATACAGCTGAACTCCAAGGCTGATGGACACTTAGGGAGAGAGGAGCCAGTTGGAATTGTGGAAAAGCTTCTGACTATCCTCAAACTCCTGCTCAAAGCACATTGAGTGTTCAAAAAAACCCTACTAAAATAAATGGTCCGGTGCACATGCACACGTAAGTCCCTTCCCAAAGGAAAAAAAGAATAAAAGCACAAACTACACATGACAGATGCTTGTCACATCATTTCGTGCACCATTAGAAGGTGATCAGACAGTTCACTGTTGAGAATGGGATGAACTTACACTGAAAAATTTTGCTGCCCAGGCATTCCCTGCTAAACAACTAATACAATTTCACTGTAGAAAAAATACAAACAATGCACTATTTTTATCTTAACTTCAGCGGCTGCAGCACCTTGTTATTTAGAAGTGTCTCCTAACAATCAGGAATTAAATCCTCCCCTGGTATCCAGATTCCACGCGACAAAACACGGCAGGAATGCCAGTACACTTTGCAGTATTAAAAACAGAGAACAAGGGCACATGTAACTTATAAAGTCAGTTTTTTAACTTTCAGGAATAACATGCAATTAAGGTAACTTACATCCCAATTTAACTTTTAAATCCTGAGATATTGAAACATTTCTTTTTCCAAAATGTTTTAGCTTAATTCAAAACACAGTTGATCTTTCAGCACAGTTAAATAGGATATTTTAAGCATGTTTTAAGTGGCCTGTGTTTTCATGCCAGGCTTGTTTGTAAACTATCAGATTTAATTTCAAATGTGCTGTGACTGTGCCTGCTTTGTAGACAAATTCACTAATACTATTATAGCTTATTATCACTTTCACTTAAAGCAAATAATCTCAAACTGTCAGCAGAAGTTCAAGAACTTGGAAAGTAACAAAAAATTCAATTTACCTTTAATCTTCTTGTACTTTTTGTACCATCTTCCAAACTCCTGGCACTTGGTTGCTGACACATTGGCATAGTATGTACTATTTACAATGGATGAAATCATACTCTGGAATTACAGAAAGAAAGACAAAAAGTGATTTAAAATATCTTCCACAATTAGAAATCTTTTCCAGGGAAAGTGAATGACATGAAAGTGCACAACGATCATCCATTTGTGACTTCAAAACCAAAATAACTGTTCGGTAAGTAAAAAAAAAGTTAGGGTTTATTCTCTATTCTATATTCCAAGCCATTAATAAAATTACAAAATAATAGTTATTATTTTGCATAATTGTGTAAAAATTAGTACTGACCTAAACTGAGACCTGCAGCCCAGGCTGGGGGCGAAGTTCTGTTTTACTTTGTACTTGTGATATTAGAATATCTAAATTTTAGTTGCATAATAACAGGCAGTGCCAGGCTGGGGAACACATGCTCACCGCACCCGGGTGAGAACAAGCATGGTTTAGGAACCAGATCCTAAAGGTAAGATTAGATGCTCCAGCATGCATAATCCAAATAATGCTTTTCAGATGTCTCTGTTCTGCTTCCAAATGCAGCAAGACCACACAGCCAAGAACTGGAGAACATCCGTGCTACTCACTGCAGAACAACATTTAGGCAAATAAGTTAAATTAATATAATTTACAGAAACGTGTGATTAGCCCTTGTGAGAAAAATCACCCAGAAGAGAAAGTAGCAGTGCCATTCAGAATGAATACTACAACACAGAGCAGTCAAAATCCACAAAAAAAGTTCAAAAAAAATGAAGTATCACTTGCCTAACCAGCACCCCTCCCGACTCTGCAAATTCTCCCAAGTGGCTCAGAACAAGCAACTGAAGCAGAGAGGTGCAGACTGGTTTTGCAGAACCCAGTACCAATAAAAAGGATAGTTTATATTTGGGATGCTTTTGCCCATCAGGGGCAAACAGCCTGATGACTAGTAATTCTTCCTTTCTCTTTTTTCCCTCCCTTCGTCCATGCTATAGAGGAGGCATCTTTTTAACAACAACATTTCGCTCTCCTTTTCCCCTCTCTGAACTCTTCCAGGGTCCAATCATTCCCAGCACATGTACACTGCCAGCAAGGAAATGCAATCTAACACACAGGAGCCAATGCATCTTCCCCAGAAAACACATTTTCCTTATGCCCTCCTTCCTCACTTACGTCAAAGCTCAGAAAAAGCCCTGTCACGTTGTATGACCTTTCTGCTCGGAGATGAAAGAACGAGGACAATCTCACAGCTCCAACAAGCTACTTAGCACAGGTTCAACCTCTGGTTCAACCCCCATGGGCTCCTAAAGACTCCTGTGCAAAATGGGATCTTGGCCATCTCTGGAAAGCTACAAGGCTTACACATTGGCTCACTCAATTTTAACAATGCTCTAAAAGCAGAAACATCCCTGCCCTCTTCCAGATTGATCCAGCCTCCTACCCAATTCACTGCAATATCACAGGACGCTGGTTGTTCCTAACACTTGAGTTTTAAGGACTTAAAAATGTAAGCAAAACTAAGAGACTTTAGATACCTGGATAGTATAGATTACTTTCAGTCTTCCACAGGTAATTTCACTTTCAGTAAAGAGGCTCTTTCACCTTTTCTCTTTTAACTTTTCCACTCAAAGGGTGCTGTGGTGCACTGCAGTAAAGTCTGAAGGCTATGAAGTAAGAGCCTTGTTAAGTAGCAGCTTCAATTTCTAAAACTGAGGCTCAATTTTCTAATTAAAATCAATATTTTGAGACATAAACCTAGCATTGTGGCAGTCAGCAGCAATTCCCTGCCCATAAATCCTCCCTTGCTCTACAGCATTTTAACAAGCAATAGAGTTCTGAAAGCCTGACATGGCAATAGCCTCTGCTGAGGAAGGATTTTGAACAAAGTTGAGCTTGAGATAACGTGGGGGGTTTTAACAATAGTTTGGTTAAATTTCCAGTCACTAAGGAAGGGTGAGGAAATTGTTTAACTCTGTCTATATATCAGTTTGGGGTTTCCTGGTTTTTTTTCTCTCCCTCAAATCCTCTGGTTCTACAAGAAATCAACATTCCTGAAATTGTGGGGCTATTAAATATCACAGAATATATTAACCCATTAACCTTTATTTGAGAAAGCAAAGCTTAAACTAAATAGTAAAATCAAACAGTAAATCAACCATTGGTGAAAAATCCCAGGACAGATTCTCTTCAACTACTTGAAGGTAGAGCAGGCAAAAGAACCATAGCAACTTTCAAACCACATATCCTCACTATTAAATGCAAAGCAACCCTAGGGGTATTTCTGCTCGGAATCTTGATAAGTCTGCTTAAAGGAAATAACCATTTAGAAGAGACTGGCAAAAAACCCCACTGACTAATTGCAAATATCTAAATAATGCACATCATACCTGGGAAAATCCTTAAGGAAGAAACAGATTCTATGAAACAGTAGATACGTTTGGTATGCGTGTGGCCATGGCAGCCATGTGCAATGGAAACTACTTAGACCAGGAGCTAAGAAATATCCACACAAAGAAAATCCAGTGCAGTAAGTTCAAGGAGAAAAGTATGGGACGTGCTCACATCCCAAGAAAGCTTGCTCCAGCAGAGACAAAATGCATAGTCAGCGCTGAAATGAGTTACATGAAAGATAGAAATCTCTATGAAAAGATGGAAAAGCTGAAATAATTGGATTTCTTTCTGCCACACACACTCCCCCCAGCTTGGTTAACTGGGATTTATTTTTTCGAACAGGAGCTGTGTGCTAAGGGTAGCTAAACTGCAGACATGTAATACACCTATCAGAAAAAACCAGAACAATTTTAAATCAAAGTGAATGATTACATTTCCCATTAGCAGCAATCAGAATCCCCATCTGGGGATTCTCCTGGAGAGCTCGGGCACCGAGAACCAGAGACGGAGCACCATCGGTGGTGGGAGTGGAGGCTCCCCGCGCTGCCCCTCTCTGCTTCTGTACCTGAGACACTGTGAACACATTAATAAACAGCAGCATTTACTCTGCAGTTTGACTCCTAAGAGACCACTCTGCAATTTGCTGCTGTCAATAATATATTAACCACAAGGGGGTTGTAATGACATTTCACATTTGGCACGATATTTTTTTAAAACTGATTTGGGAGAAGGAATTGTATTAGAGGTATATTCAGATGATGGTAATAGACAGATCCTATACAACCTTCCACTGTATCTTCTGCATTTTGTGAGCCAAACCAAAAGAGATTGAAACTTCTTATGGCAAGAATAATAATAATAGTAATAATATAAGCCGCATTCTGCAGTCTCAGTTCAAGGGTTAGTCACTACCCAAGGTCACTTATACCTGTGTTTAAAAGTAAGCAAGCTCAATTTTCTATAGAAAGATCTCCTTTTAGTTTTGCCCACTAAATAAATGCTGGGGCAAGGATTTTTGCTGCTACAGTTCTGCCATCAGTAATTCTGTAAATACCTTTCAGACTGAGGCTATAGAACAAGTAAACCAACTGCAGCATTTCCACCTGGTAGGTTTTGAAACTGAAGTGGGAGGAAAAGGACCCAGACAACAAATGAATTCTGCATATGAAATGATGCATAGTTTAGTTATACTGGATACTGAGGAAGACTGGGCAGAGACAACCATATGCTGCAAACATCATTAACTGACCAGATTCCACAGATAATTCTATTTCAAGAAATTAAACTTCAACCGTGTAAAAAGAAAAATACTTTCATATTCAATGTGTATTCAATGGTCTGTGCATATCTGGAGTCACTGTTACTCCTTTGGTAAATAAGGCAAGTTACATGGCTTTTCCTTATACAGCCTTTCCATCCCTGTTAGTTCTGCAGATCCCACATGGCTAAGGAAGATGAGAAATGTAATTCCTGCCAATTGCAGGGATCTAAATTCTGCTCTGTATCTCACCTCCACACTTTCCCTGGCGTTGTAATCGTAACACAGCAAGGCAAATCTGTGGTGAATAGAAGGAATTGTCTTGGTTCATGCAGACTTTGGATCATGAATCACAGGATGAACACACAGCGCAGTGCAAGACAGGCAACCACAGGAGAAAAAATGTTGGATGCAGTCTAGCAAAGCAACGGATTTTTAGCAAGCAGGGATTACCGATGTTTTGACTTTTGAAAGATACAGTCAACACATTAACCTATGATTCTAATACAGGTTTTAGAAGGCAATGTATTTTTCACGCCTAGCAAAGTTACCTGGTCTGGGTGCTGAAGTGTTATTCTGTTTTTTTCTGAGAGGCAAGGAGGACTCGGTCATGAAAATTTTATGAATCTCTCATTATGACAATCTGAAGTACAAATAGAGCTCATGACATCTGTAGGAACCTGTGTCTTAGTGCCTTAGACATGACATCACTGCCGATTATAAAGCAGTCATGGAGAACGAGACTGAGTTTTTGTTCTTTTTTTAAACATAATTACATATACATTTCTTTTGTTGCTGTTTCCTAGAAATTGGGGCACAACTGTTAAAACTGAATACTTTTTGTCATGGTTGCAGGCTGATGAGAGCTACCTGTGGGTTAGTGGGGAAAGCAAGCCTCTGATAGTGGGAGGAAGCCAAGCTCAAATCTTGCACTTGAGGATCATTAGCCCTATTACAAAAGATTCAGATAAAAATCTAAATAAAGAATTTACATCTCTCTGAAAACCAACCAATTCATTCACAATTTTCACCTGGCAACCCAACGAGAAAACATGGAATAAAGATACTCTGTATCATATTAATTAGAATTTCTCCTTTCTATAGAAAACAAGAACTGTTTAGTCTAAACTCTTTACTGAACAAATATGAGCTTCAGTTCTTGCAAATCTTTCTTTCCCTAAGCCAGTTAAAAGCACTGACCTGTGAGAGAGGGCATTCTTTGGCTAATGTGCTCTGATTCATCTCTTTGAGCAGTTCCTTTAAGGCATTGCGAACTGTGGCATGGTTCCACTGCTCTGCTGGCAAGTCTTCCAACTTTGAACAACTGTTAAAACAGAAGGCAAAAAGTAGATAGAAACATCACCTTTACAGATAATTACAGATAATTTTTGCATACAAGTGCTATAGAACTTTACGCATCAAGCACAACCTCGGAGTTTCCTGCTTGGCCAGCGCATCAAGGTGTTTCTCCCCTCTACCACCTTCCCATCAAGCATGGCTACCAGAAGATGGACAGTTCAACACGCAGCAGCTAATCCTCCTACGGTATTATATGTGTGCATAAGCACTCCCTCTGGGGCCTGATGGAGAGCAAAGAAACTGCATAAAGCAAGCCCCAGAAATGGCTGGATAAAGTCATACTCTCCAGACAAAGGTACTCCTGCTGGGATAGAAAAATAAACATACACGCTGCACTGACAGTAACAAAATCCCTAAACAGTAAGGGCCCTCACTGTGTGGAGGCAAGACTTTGAAAAATTAGTTTAATTTTATACAGGTTCTTATACTGCCCTTATCACCGAAGTATCCAAGAGCCTTTCAGAAACATATTAAGCCATATGTCCAACATCTGTCACGTGTAGTTGATTCTCACTTTCGTTCTACAAGAACTGCATATGTAGTGAAGCTTTTGTCTTCATGTGACTTGTGCCTCTTCTAATTTAACAAGCTTATGGTTTGTGTCTACATGCACAAGACCCGAGAAGCACATCAAAAAGCTGGGAGAAGCTTGTCACTGCCATTTCTACCAGAGAGAATTAATGCATGTTCTCCAGTCAACCTCTGAGGGGGTTCTGCCTTCTGCCCTTACAGCCTGGTTTGTCCCTCAGAGCTGCATGTTCAGTTGGGCTTGAGGAGTTCAAGTAGTCAGTGATCGTCTTCATCTCAAAGTCATGGCCTATCTTTTACTTACATTGCATCCAGGCATTCAGGCATTTTGTAGAAAAAGAATGAAACCCTAGTCTTGGATTGATAACCTTTGCTAATACAGACGTGACAATAGGTTAGATGGACTCCTGGAAGCTCGCACTTCCAAGGAAATTAGTTACTGCACTCCAGTTTCATAGCAGCTATAGGGTCTAGATGCTCTTTTACAACTATGTAGCAGAG
The DNA here is from genome assembly GCA_013399855.1 of Oxyruncus cristatus. Classification (NCBI taxonomy): domain Eukaryota; kingdom Metazoa; phylum Chordata; class Aves; order Passeriformes; family Cotingidae; genus Oxyruncus; species Oxyruncus cristatus. The sequence continues at coordinate 344,561 of VXAY01002117.1, read as the reverse complement.
ATGCAGTCTAGCTGAAAAATGATAACAGTATATAAAACCGAGGAAAGACCTGTTAATGGGAATTGGAAACCTCAAGTACCATCAGAGATATAACAGGAAAGGAATGTTCTTGTCTGGGAGTTTAATGTCAGTGAGGCACCAACTACTTGCAAATTCTAAATTGAACTGAACAGTTGGAGGGTATGTACCTGCCACCAAAAGGACACACACATGTCCCTGTGGACCCCTCCTCTGTTCAAGCCAGACCTTCAAAGAATTATTGGCAATTTATTCCAGACTTATTTTTTACTCCTTGCTCGGGCATGTCCTGGCCATACAGCTGCAGCAGGCTGTGCAATGTAGGCTTACCAGCATGACCAGAGTATGCCACGCACTGCGAGGGACCTGTCCCACCTCCTTACATCAGTAACTATCTGAGAACTCTTCCGAAGGCCAACAGAAAGAAAGCGGAAGAAGAAAAGAGGGGTGAAGAGGGAGGAAGGGAGAGCAAATAAGTGCAAAAGTGGAGTGAGCTTTTGCTTTGCTGATCAGCACTAGTATTCAGGGAAGGAAAATATTTTCCAAATGCCAAATGCAGCTGCAGTGACATTTTCCTTCCTTGTCTTGTTTTTGCTGTGAAGACTACTGGAGAAAAAAAAGTCAAAAAAGCTCCCTTCCTCACCATCTCAGCGACTGGCAGTAGAAGACTTGGATTCTCACAATGCAACTCCTAGAAAAAGGCAAGGAGTTTATTATTTGACACAACTAGACCTTAAGAATCCATTAAATTAGGGACTGTCAAAAGATCTGCCTTTAAAAGCCCCATAAACTTGATTGAGTTTCTGCCCTTCCCCTCTCTGCTACCATATTGCTACTTCAGAAAATACACAATATCAGTTGGAACATCCACCAAAAAGCTGCCAGGTGACCCGCCCTTCTCTTCATTTTCTTTTCATTTCATCAAAAGACCCGAAATTAATGAAGACAGGATGTGCTAATCTCTGTAGTAATGCTGTAACAGACAGAGCAGCTCAGAGAATAGAGAAGGACAGATGTTCAGAAACACCCACCTTTGTAATTGGATTTTCAATGTCACAACATGATAGACATCTTGTAGCATGTCGGCTACTGTCGCATCTGGTGCATCAGTCACGTAACTGAGAGGGAGGGGATTCCACCTCCCAAGCTTGATTATTCCTGAAAAGAAAGCAAAAAATTCATACTTTATATTTTACCAGCCATTTACTAAATCCTTTGAAAACATTGTTTGTTCCCAAGATTCAAGATCTGCCTTGAGGTTTATTGCGCTCTTGCGCAGAAAGATGTGTTCGGCTGACTTGTGAAACAAACAATGGAGAAGAGCAGGAATAGATTTTAAATTCTTAACAGACAGTGGCTGACATGTTCCTGGCTCCTAAATTACTTCAAGGAATCACAGGAGACTTCCTCCCTTCATATCTTTCATCAGCCCACTAGAGCCTAGTTCTCTAAGTTAGAATAAGCTTTAAATACTCTCTAGTCCTCATTTTTCAGTCGACAAAAACCTCTCAGTAAATAAATGCATTACTTTTGACCTGAACAGGAAAATTCCTATGTATGGGCTTTCAGCACACAGTTATAATCTAAGCACGGTACGATTCCCAGTGGATGGATGGATGCCACTGGAAACCCACCAAGTAGGAAAAGTTCTCTCCCAGATGCAAGTTGCACTACGCAGACGGTTGCTTTTCTTTGTGAAAAAAAAAAAAACAAAAACAAACAAAAAACATCCAAACCCAAATAACTGCGAGCTGCTGACCGCAGATCCAAAATAGAATTTTGGGGGCGAGGGAGAATGCTGTAAGTTCTATTTCTACTTCTGTTCATTCTTTAACAGGGATCATCACCTCTTCTGGATGAGCTTGTCACAAAGACTGTAAACTTGGATGGTAAGCCATTTGGTGCAGAGGTATTATTTCTGTTTAGACAATTGCAGAGGGCCCACCCACACCAAAAACAATGACTAACACCCAGGAATGACTTCCAGGAAGACACCAAACAAAGAAAGCCACAGTGCCATTTTACAAGACAGAAAGCAGTTCAACCTTGTTCTGCACTATTGCCTCTACTGATTTTATTCCCTCCTTCACTGTGTTCCCACTGCCCTGCTGTTCTGCTCTTCCCTCAGCTCAGCCCTACAAAACGCCATTCTCCCATTTAAACTGATGCCTTTCAAGGTTTCCTTATATACTGTTAGATCTTGGAAAAGACATCCATAAACTCAACTGCCAGAAAGACACTAACACACTAATACAGCAGAAAACTACTTTTTCTGCAATAACAGGTACACCAAGAGCTCTTCTTAAGTATCTGGAAGGATGCTGTGATGCCAAGAAACTTCAGCTCTCTCCTCCTCACTTTCTACTCCCAGTTCTTCACCAGCTCTGGAACTATCAAACCGAAATAAATAGCAACAGCTCAACAGCTTTTTATCCCGATCTCCCAAACATGATCGTAAAATAAATACTGCACTGAAACAATGAAACAAAGCTTCTCGCACAGAGATAATAACAGAACAAAATGAGCCCATGAAGTACCTGCTGTGGAATATCTTTCCCCATTCCTACGCAGACTGAAAAGGGAATAATTTTAGTACAACTCCTTTTCTGTAGCACTTAAATCTTTGCATTTACCACTGATGTACTGCTTTGCAAGGCATTCTGTCAGCACATACTGAAAGAAGCTGGAAGTGACCTAGTTCATCCCCAGTGGCACAAAGTTTCACTGTAACATACTGGTAAAGGCAGGTTTATGTTTCAAGAGCAGATTAGAAAGCTTTTGTCGAGGAGAGATATTGTCCAAATGAAACAAAAAGTTACTAAGTGTTGCTTGATATCCAATGCTTGAAAATGGGACATAAACAGAACAAAAACATTTAAATGATGCACTGTTTCAGTATTAAGATTTAACAATCTGGTGCTGAATATGCTGCAGTATAAATAGTGCCTGGACTCAGATCCAGTAGAGTAACACACAGCACTCATTCACAGCGCCGTATGTCTCCAGTGCTGGTTCCTTGAGTCATATTCCACTTGCCAAGAAAAGCTGTTTTTCTTAAGGGGATAGTTTACTTAATGTTATCTCTGGTGACAACAAGAAATGCATATAGTACAGCATATATTAGTCATGAAATGAGCATCAAGGGTCCACTGAGTGAAATACATGCTGGGAAAACACAGTTTAGCTACTGACTTCCTTCACCCCCTTCTGGTATATAATAATTTAAAGCAAAATCACCTAAAAATCCAGAAATCTATACTGGTTTCACAGAACACTTGGCTTCCTACGTTTAACCACGCCAAGTTTTCATGTAATTGAAAAAATAAGCATCATATGTGCCCCATAAGTCACATCTAAATTGGTAATATTTTACAAGAGGCTTTATTTTTCATTCAATTAAGGAAAGCACTCAGAGAGCACACCATCTGCAACTGCTCAGGCCTGGCAATGCTGGCAAGGGACAAAGAGATGGCTGGGGGGGCACCGAAGCTACTAAAGGTGTCCCCAAACCAAAAAAGTTTAAAGAGAAAAACCCCAGCACAGCCAGAGCGCACCATGGGAAATACTATGCAAATTGCTTCACAGGAATGTCTGCTACAACTGGAAGGTAGGTAGATTTTTTTTTTTCCCCCCCCTTAATCCTCCTCTACAACTGGAGAGGAAATTGTTTTGGCTGGATTTAAACAAACACAGGTGTTACCATAATGCTCGGTGCCTCTGCACGTTAACACCTGCTGCGAGTCCTTTACTCTGTGTTACAGCGCTGCTGATGTCCGCTGTTTTTTCAGCCGGTGTGATGTGACGTGTGAAATATTTTTTCCAGAGCACATTAAGCTGGTCCAAACCATAGCCAGAAGCCATGGTTTCCATTCAGCTCCTCGGCAGACTTCACAGGTGCATATGTCATGGCACCGACACTGTACTTAAGGAAACTCTTGGGCTGTGACTGGGAAGACGATGCCAGCTTGCTGAGCAAACGTCTTCTCTGCATCTCTAGAACACATCTCTCAATGACTCCTCAGTAAAAACTGAGTGGACCAAAATTTGCTCCCTAAAAAGGTTCCTTCTCAGCCAGGACTGAGCGTTTCCAGTATAACAGCAACTCCAGGATGAAAACAGCCTGGTAGCAAGGGGTCACTTCAACACACTCGTTTTTTATTGTTCCTCACATTGATTTCAAACAGTACAGCTCAGGACTTTAAAGAAATCACTCTAAATGGCCTGGTTGAGCTTTTACCCTACCACAACTGAGACTTGGGAGTGGGGACAGGAACGAGCAAAGGTCACTGTGTTATTAATGAATATGCTACTGCTCTGGGAGTATCACTCCTCTGCCAGCTCCAGACCTTCTCAAAATTACATGTGGATAATGCAGAGCAGATCAGACTGCTCAGGAAATCCAGAAACACATCTTTCCTGAGTTTCCAAAACTTGTCTGTTAATGAATATGGTTCTCTTTCCTGTACCAGCAGGAACATTTTCCTGTGAGAGTTTCTTGAAGGGAAAGTTCAACAGATTTCAATGCTTGCACACACTCAAAAAATGGCCATACACTAGAACAACTCTCAAGAACTCATCTAGAAGTGGCTCAATGCAACCCAGGCCAGTTAGGCAATTAGAGACAATAAACAGACCAGTTTTCTCAAAAGATTTTTTTTCAAAACTATTTTAGAAGAGATTTTTGTTGACACTGGCTGTTGGTTCATGAACAGCATGTATTTCTCTAGTCAAGTCTTTTATTAAGTTTAAGCCTCAGCTTCATCAATATGGAGACAGGGAAAAAGGGCAGAGTAACTTAGCTTGACATTGCATAACTCCCTTTACCCACAAAAAGAGCAGTGGGAAAACTTCTGCAAGCTCGAGTGTCAGGTTTGCACAAAACAACTACTGCAATTCACTGCTGTCATTCCACTTAGGCCAGTGATGTTGCACCCTGACAGGGTGCTTCCAATTTAGTTTCATTTAAAGTGCAGCTCCTTTGGAGAAGAAAGTGGTAACTATGCCAGTGAGAGCAGAACACCACACTGAACAGAAGCCTTGACCTGCTACATCATGGCTCACCTCTCCTGTGGTGAGCAGAACTCACCACAGGATCTTCATGAGCTTTTTTACAGTATCACCTGAAAAAGTGATCCATCTAATGCACTGGGATTATTCCTGGAACTTCACCCTAGTGAGATGGGAACCGAATGGATGCAAGGTTGGGGCTAAAGAAGACTTCCAGAATAACTACTTTCATCAAGAGCATAAACATCAAAAGACAAAAAGCTGCTTTCTAGAAAAATACAGCTAAGCTGGCAATCCCCTTTCATTATTATGTAGCTTATGCTGTCCCATAAAAATGATTTATCTATATGGGCTAGAAGCCTCATTTGTCTTTGCAAACAGAAAGCCACACAGTACACTCATTCTAAGAATGCCACATCTGGGGTTTAGAACATATCACAGTCTAGCTACAACACTTGGTTGTGAACAGAATGAGGTCCAGGTCCTGCACAGGTAACTTTTAATCTGGATAGTCCCACAATAATTACTGAGGCTCCTCAGGTATCCTTCAATACATTACTGCTGTAAAATCAAACTGTTAAAATGGGGCATTTTCCAAATTCCTTTTTGTGGCTACACAGAGCAAACAGGACCAGAACACTCCTCATCCTGTCACAGGCTCCCTTCCAACTATTCCCTGCTCCCACCATGATTATACTCCTGATTTCACCTTTCACAAGTTATGAGCCTACCTGAGTTACATCTTAAACGGATACTTGTAGTATTAATGCAAATGCATACACAGGATTAATGCAATTTATTTAAAATGCTAATCTGCCAGGGTTAAAATTAAGTCATGGGATCAAATGAAGGACATTTTGGAAGTTCCTATTAGCATCACCATGCCCTCCTCAACATTTTTTCTGGAGACAGAAAATGAATAATTAGTAATATGTGCCCAAATACATAAAGAGAGGGAAAGAGAAAGAATTTTGTGTTCTTTGGCTAAAGGGGAAAAAAGAAGGATAGCAGAGAATACTGATTCCTTACCAAATATTGTTAAGAAAAGCACTTAATAACACTAAACAGATAGACTATTTGAGTCCCTGATACACCACACCAAAACCTCCCATTTTTCACAGCCTAAGCAAATACAATCTGCTGAGACTCATATAGAGTGAGGGGTTCAAGCAGGTGATTGCTCTCCTTGTGGACTGATGGACACAGTCAGGCTGGAAACTGGGGAAGGGCAAAGCCTGTTTCTTACATTACAGTTCCACATTCACTAACGTTGCAGGCTGTAGCAGAACTGCTACATCCAGCTCAGACAAGAACACGTGCCTGTACAGCCAGACTCGGCACAGCACGGTGTCTGTGTGATCTTCGGAAAGGCAGAGGGAGTAGGCAATGCCCAAGCGAGCATGAGATCTCCTGGGCTATATTTACTACCCCAAAATATACTGAGCAAGTTTGAATCTGAAGCGTTACACCAGACCACAGCCATGGCTCACGTTGCTGTGGCGTTCCAGAGCTGTACTAGGCATCCTGGGATTCGCTTCCTTGCATTCCAGGGACTCCAGGATCCCAGCCCAAGAGTGCTGGACTGCAAGCACAGGGTTGGGTGAAGAACACAACCAACATTTGCTGCCGTCTTGTGAATTCAATCAAGCAGTTTTGATCAAACATCTAACTTTTTAACAGCTCTTATCAAATCAACACAACAGACATTCAGAAGAAACTGCAGATTAACATTAGCACCCACATACTTTTGATTCCTTTTACAACTCCAAATGAAAGACCTCAATGAGACATGCAATAAAAGCTCCACTTCTGGGACCATCAAGCCATTTCTCTATCAGCCACTACTGCAGGGCTCCCTACAAGATGGGAAGGCTCTTATGACAGTGATTGCATCTGGTTATCCTCTTCAGAGGCATCTTGTCCCTATGTTTCAGCATGTAATTTTCCTTTGTTCAGCTGTGCTTTGTTACAGAAATTAAAAACTGCCTGTCCCATGTAATAAGTACATAGAATTATTTATCCATAAATCAGTTTGCAGGAAATCACTACCCTGAAGTACATAATAACTCAGCCTGTGTTTCTAACCTCTACCCTGGCTGCAGTATATCATCAAACTGTAACAGCATAAAGCCATAATTTGTAGTTATTATTGTTAATCCAGCAAAGGGAATGACTTTTCAAGCAGAAAGGAGAAAAAAGCAACAGGAAAAAATAGAAGAAAAAAACCTGACTATATTAGTTTTTGTTTTATATTATTGAGCTGCCTTTTCTAGCTCTTTGGAAAATTTAAAAAAATATTATGCTGCCTTTGCCCATCATTATAAGTGTGCTCATATTATCCTACTGAATTTCAGTCTGTACTGCATTTCCCCTGTACTTCTAAAGCACCTCACATCAAAGTGTTCCAACACACTTTAAAAACATTGATTAATTGAACTTTGCAACATCCCTGTGAGGTAGGCTGTATTATGTCAATGGACATATCGGTGATTTAGTGACTGAAGGCACACAATGCACATAATCCTATGTTTACGCCAATACAAAAGAATCCCCCTCCTTCCTCGTTTCAGTCCATAATAAATAATTCAGTGAGAGAACAGGAATAAACTATGTGATTACACTGTGATGTACACATCCACAAATCAACAGGAACACCCACACTCCCTGAATGACGAACACTCCACCCCAGCTCATGAGACTTGTGCAACTTCAGGGCTCTGCACAAAAGGGTGACTTTCACCCAAGGGGAAAGCACAGCTGAGCTACCCTAAGCTCTGGCAGCGCAAAGCCCCTTGTACTGCTGTTGCTGGAAGTCTTCACTTTTGCTGTTTTAAAAGGCTGTCACAAACTCCGTGTACCACAGTTTACAGAATGAAATTTTGTGCTGCAACAGCACGTCTATGAGCTGGTCAATTTAAACACTCATATCTAGCCTTTTTGGCTTGCACATCCATATCAATACACAGACTTGAACACAGACTATGCATTTTCATTATTATACATGATATTCATATGATTATATATCAAAATGTTTATAGAAACATGGGTGTGACTATCAAGAGGAAGATTGGTAGTGTTACAAGGTTTATGTACTTCAGAGTACATTCACAGATGAAAATCGCTTTGATATACGAAGTTTGGTTTGAGTTTTCAATTTTTTGAATGCTAGTATTGCCCATTCCTTTCCTCCAGCACGACTGTACTCAAGTATTTGACTTAAATAACATACACTAAACAGTTTGATGCCTTGTGATTCTACATATCAAGTTTACATTTTACAGTAAAAAGATTGTGCCTCGTGTAATAGATGCTGCTTCACATTTGGGAAACATTATGTGAGGACCCTGACTTTTATTAGATTAATTTAATATAAGCACTAAGTTACTAGACTAAATTAATAAAGATCTTCTTAAAAAAAAAAAAAAAAAAAAGAGGGGGGAAGACCAAGAGCAAACAGAATGAACCCACAAATTAAATAAAATTTTCTGGATCTTGTTATTTTGGAAGTCTTTATTTAATTTTCCAACCCCCTATTCTGTTTGAAAAAAAAAAGTAAATAATTAGTAAGGAAACAGGAAAAAAAAGGTTGATGCTATTTACTTCAGGGGATTATTTTTAAAATATGATAGAACAGGAATACCACAAATAAATAGAAGGGCAAGGAAGCAAAGGAAGTAGTAACTATTAAAGAAACAAAACAACAGGCCATTCATTTCAGGGTTGGACTCAATGATCCTTCTGAGTCTCTTCCAACTCAGAATATTCTGTGACTCTGAAGGTTTCTTTACATTTTCTATATTACTTTTAAAACTCCTCCATTGACAAAAACCACATTTAGTCCTGCTTAACATCTCTCTTTTGTCTTTTTTGGGATAAGTCTGCACTTACCTTGGACAGCAAGAATGTGAATAAAGAGATAAAAGTCCTCTTTTTCTTTCTTTTGTCTGAGAAAGAGAACCACTCCCCTATACATCACTTCCATGGCACGAATACAAAGTCTTTCAATCATGACAACTCATGACAGAAATGCTACTGGATCCAGGATATTAAGCAGCTCCTAGGACGTGTCTTTCACAACCCTGTCAGCCTGGAGCTCAGCCTCACCCTCCACCAGGCTGCCCTGTCCTGAGAGGCACCATCACAATGGGGCTACTTTTCTCAGCAGTATTATTCAGCAGCCCCAACGCCTGTAGGATTGCAGCACCCACTTCGTCATGAGCATCAGCCCCACATAACACCCAAAGCATGGCACTCTCCCCGGTTTTACATGAAATTACTGTCTTTTGGGCAACCTGTACTCTTATATTAAGAGTATTCCCAGCTCAGTCCTGGGACACCTGAGCTTGCTCAGCTGCACAGGAGCACGGGCTGCGTCTCCTCCCAGGGAGCAGTGGCTGCTGAATGCCTTTGAAATCCAGACCAGGAGCATCACAACTCAGGCTTATTCCCTGATCAAAGAGTTTCCTTAGCTGCTCCCATGCCTGGAGGTTTGCTTTGTCATCTTAAAACCATGTATGTCCCTTTTGCTTTGGACAACAGCTGTCTCTCCTCCAGTCTCAGGCTCCCTGGTGAAGCACTCAGTTTCTCTGCCATCCCAGCCTGGCACCAGGACCTGTCTATAATTTAGTACCTCCCAGAAAGCCAACATAGGCAGATACCGCTCATAGAGATCTGTAACGTGCTTCCACCTCAGCCTTACAGACTGAGAATTGGGGCTTTAGTGTCTTTGCCTCAACTACTAAGGAACAGGAATGCAAGTGTACTCAACAGGTGGTGCTTTTCTCCACTGCACGTGCTCTTCAACAGCCACAAACAATGCCCGAATCATCTTGCCCGAAATTTTGGACCCAGTGACCGTATTGCCACCTCACTACTTACAAGGGGCTGCACAGGAGTAGAAGGACCAGAACTTTACACAAACATTTGCTGTCCAACCTTCTTCGTCAGCTTTCTGCCTGCCCAATTGCCACCAACACAACCTGTTCCACAACACCTCCAGCAAGAAAAGAGCGTTTGGGCAGACAGTCTTTGGTTCCCACCCTCCAGAATCCTTTATTGGATTTTATATGACGTTTCTGAATGGATAAGAGGAGAGGTAGAAGATATTTTCCTTCTTTGGGGAAAAACCTGCATCTGTTTTTACAAAGATACCAGTGCCCCAAACTCCTCCAATTCACCCAGCTTCAACGCTTGCCTATAAGCTTCGCATGGAAAGACAGTCCACTGAGAAGGAAGAACAGCACAATTACATGGAATTGCAGATGAATACATAAAACACATTTTAAAGGTTATAAAAGCACTGCTAACAGGACATTGTGGAGGATAATACGCTTAGAATTAAGACTACAGACATTGTTTGGCCTTGTATGAATGTGAATATCCTGCCTACTCACAGCAACAGCTACAGAGAGCACAGAAAGTCTGGCTCAGACTGCAGACATATAGTAGCCAACTATCTTTGTGTTGAGTCAACTACAAGTAGATTTGAAAATTCATGGGTCTCAAGTCCAAAGAAAAATAAGGGCACACAGCATGCTGTGCTGCACAAACAAACACCTAAACTGAATGCAGATTCAGATCCTGGCCTATGTAGTTTAACAGCTTAATCTCTTTAGTTTAAGATTTGTGTCTTGGGGCTTTCCTTATGCTGTATAAAGACTAGCAGAATGTTTTTTTCACTAAATTACTACTTTTGGCTTGCCTTCTGTCTTTTCTTTCCTCCCACCAGACATTCAGTTCTTGACTTCCACGAGAAAAAAACAACATGAACAACTGAAAAACTAGTAGGACAGCATCTAACTAGCAGGATAGAAAAGCATGTATTGCTGAGGATATAGAGGGATTGAGGACTTTGCTGATAACCTCAAAACTGCTTCCACTAATTCAACATGAATGCAGCATGTGAAGATCCAGTTGCTGTTACCTTTGCAATTTGACTCAGAATTCCTCTGCTCTCTGTAGCTGCATTACTATAAGAGTATATCCAGATCCCTACCACGTCCACAGGCTTGATCACAGTATCTTTAATTACATTCAGTTAAGAACTAGATCCACCATGAAGCAGTTAACAAGGGAGGTAACGCTTGCATTCTAGCATTTTTGTATTAAAAAAAATTATGGAAGCAAAATTATCCATGTAAATGTGCACGCATGTGTATATTTAAGAATATGCAATAGACCTAAGACTGAGGGTTTGTTGACATTTAGGCTCAGGTCTCACTCACAGCTCACAAACAGGTAAAGCGTAAGGGATTAAACCTTACCCTTCCCTTACAGACTGATAGATTCAAGAGAGATAGAGAGTAGTATCTTTAAGGTTTCAGTACTTATTTTCAAAATACATTTTAATAACTCTAGTTCCTAATTTGGACAGCATTGCAAATTCAGATACATTCAATTAAATTAAATATGAAATTCTCCTTCACTGACACTTCTTTCAGTTGATAATCCGATCTCAAATTCCCCATCTCCCTCTTTTCTTCCCAGGAAGAGCAAAAAAAATCTGCATTTCTGACAAGTCTAAATAAAGCTTTGCTGGTTACTGAACTATGCTACATTTCCTATCAACAGAAAACAAAAGCGGAAAAAAAAAAGACTAGTTCACCACTAGAGGAGATGACTCAGAGCAAGCAGGAACTGTTACCAGACTCAGAAAAACAGTTTTCCCTTGTACTGTTGATGAGCCCACACTAATGCTGAGATGAACCTAGATTTGCTTTCTTAGCCCACATCTTCCTAGAACTGAACCTATTTTCTTACAAAGCCACCAGATCCTTATTGGATCCCGCCAGCATTTAAAACTTCATGTTAGTCATTTTGTGAACAAGAGATCAAAAGACAGAAAGAACTATTTTTTTTAATTTAAATGATGAATTTCTGTGAACATGGTAAAAACTGGAAAGATTTATTCGTGTTTTGGATCTGGAGGTTTGCAGCACATGCACATAATGCTTTGAAGCCTTTCCAGTTTACCACTTCTTTAGTAGCAGCTGAGATTCTCATGTAATCACACCATATAGAAATTGTGGAGCTGCTACAAAGGAAAAGAAATGTATTCCAACCAAAACCAGCAAAAGAGTTTAAGGGACACCCTCAGACACTACAAGACTCAATAGCCTTAAGCACTGGTGGCACTGCAAACACCCTCATGAGATGGTGGAGAGCTCTAGGACCTCCTGAGATTCATCCTCCAGAAAGCAGCTCACACTGCTTCACCACCCAGCAAGCTGGAAGACAGCACACCAGCACCCTCAGGCCTCTTTTTTTTTTTGGTTGTGGCACTGCAGACATCTTAAGAGATAGGTTATCCCAACAGTCCCACTGATGGGTCTTCTGGTGAAAGAAACTGTTGCTTAATGCCAGTAATCGTGTGCTAAACCAATTTCTGTACCAGAACTTTACTCCCCCAAAGCTCAGTGCTCTCACCACTTCTTTCTATTTCCTAAACTCTGCCTCATGTCCAAATCAAAGAGATCAAAAGTGCTGAATGGTGGTATTTCAAGAAAAAAGGGAGGACAGACTGTCATTTCTAACCATCTCCCAGAGCCCCAGGTGTCTTGCACCCACTAATGCACGGTTTCTACATGCGTGTAAGCAGAAAAGGAAGGCAGTTCTGGGGAATATAATTAAATAAAGATACACCGGGATGATGCATTATTCAGAACATGGCACCAATACTGGAAAATCTCTGGAATCTACCAGAGATGCCATTTCACCATCAGGTACAACCTATACTGCTGCCAGCATTCTCTTCAGTACCAGAAATGTATAATACCTGACTGGAGACTTCAACTAATAATACTGCGATAAAGGAGAAAACAAGATACAAATAACTACTTCACAAAGTGTTATGTAAGAAGACAAAGGCCCTGCATGCACATGTATTCCTGAAAGAATAGGCCAAATGACCCTCCAATAAATCCAGACGTATTTTCTTATCCTTACTTGCACAGGGAACCAGCGCAGACCTCAGCACTGAGGGAGCATTACTAGCACAACACAGCAAGGCAGCTTTGAGAAGTTTATAGTTTTCACAATCTGACTGATTTCAAAGGTCACCCTGGAGGAAAAGCCTCAATCTGGTTTCTGCCGACACAGTCAGTTCCCACAGCCAATAACTATTCTCTGCTCTTGGCACTCACTCAGGTGGTGGGACGTGGGTTGCACTGTGGGTATCTGCATCTTAATGAAAGTCTACTTTACTCCCCCAAAGTCTATTGTTCATTTGGAAACATGGAGTATTACTGGTTGTTTCGTCCTGCAGGTCTTAAGACAGGTATAAACTGCAAAGAAATAAAGGCTTTCTGAGTAAGTAGAAACTTTACAACTAAAGTATTATCCTAAAACTCTATGAGATTCCTAAAATACTATAATAATTCAGACTTTAAAACATTTGAAATGTCTTCTTTTCTAATCAGCAAAAAAAGAAAAAATACCCTCCTCTCTTCATTTGACATCTGAGTGTATGATGGACAAAAATCCAATCAGGGGAGCCTATCAGTACTAAACCAGCTCTTATCATCCCCAGGTGATGGCCCTGGTTTACAGTTTATCGCAGAACAACTTATTTGAAGAGCTCATTCAGTAAAGGTCCCAGTCAGTGTGACCTGTCCTCACTATGGTGTAGGTGGAAAAGGTCAAAGCCACACCATTAAAATTGTAATCTAGGAGAATAAAAATAAATATTAATTAAAATGGATAAGTTATGGGTGAATCTATAAGTTTTTGTGAGAAATGGCTTCCTCCAGATACACTATTCTAGACTAAACATGTTGCTCTCATAAAATTTGAGAAGTTGTTCAATCAAGACATGCTTAAAATTAAGTTCTACCCAATCTTCCCAATCAGGAATAATTTTATTGCTGGAGGCCCAAAATAGTGGCCTCTCTGTTACCTCCTTTACCTACTCTGAGGTGAAATGTTTTTCACAGCATGTTCAAAAAAGAGAACTGAAGATCTGGAGGCCTCTCATCTGGAGATGTCTAAAGAACACTGTTAATTTAGAGAAACTAAGACAACAGTGTGAAATGGAAATACTCTGTCTTTAGGCTAAGCTAACAAGCTCTTTACAAATGAAATGGAGGTATCAATTTCAAGACATAAGGCCTTCAGCCAGCTTTTATGCAGGTATGTAGTGCACAAAAGGCTTCATATTCCATTAGCAGTGTTGTGTGCCTGCCCGTGCCCTATATAAATAAAAGGAATGTCATACCTGAAGCATCTTTAGAGTCATTTTTACCTTGAAGGAAAATATTCGCAAATGTAACAAAATATCACAACCAAAACACTAGAGCCATCTTGGCAGAACTACAGAATTATGCTATTATCATGGCTGAGGAGTTTTCTGCCAGTAGGGCAAAGGGAATTCGCAGTATCGTATCTCACAAGACATGAGAAGACTTCACAGGTTGATGGGCGAGAACGATGCAGACTCTCCCTCGGCCTGAGTGAGACAGCAGAACCCTCCAACAACAACTGCCCCCAGACAGAAAATGGTCTCAACCTTGTTGCCAGCCCTTTAGGCCCTCCTTGTGTACAAAGAAAATAGTTTTATCTTTTAGCTTGCAAATCAATGAATAGGTTTTCTTTCCTGCTAAAAGAAAGCTCAGATTCATCACAGTCAGTAAAACACTTTCAGCCCTGGCTGAGAATCTCTCATGGTAAGCAACTCTGCTGGTCAGTGCCTGCTCACCCGCCTGCCCAGGGTCACATCACTGTCACCTTCCTCCTCCCACTCATGCCTCACTACTCCTGTCTCTGAATGACGGTCAGCCACCTCCCAGCTCTACAGGAATAAATCTCCAGACCGCAAACCTCTAATATCCCTTCCTCCTCCTACCCCGAAGGCAACGAATTACACTCTATTTAGCTTGAGTCATGACTTTTCTTCCCATCTTCTTATTATTTTACTCACATTTATAAACCAGAAGAAGGGAGCACTAGAGGTGTCACCAATGCAGTCTGCTGGGATGAGCAAGGGATGCTCCACAAGAGCTGTGCCCAAGGGTACCCACCCACCACCACTCAGCCCAGAAAACACAAAGGTGCAGGGTCCCAGGGTAGGCCACAGCTACCACTGTAGATAAGAAAGGGACGTGTCAGGCGGGCGGTGGCAATCCCTGCCAGTCACATTCACACCTCAGCATCAGCTTTCCTCACTGTGCAACATATGGGCTGCACATCGCAGCGCCGGCTGCACAGAGCCATCTCTCACCGCAGCCAAGGAGAGAAAAAGATTTCCTTTCTCCACTAAAATGACCCACTGTACTGCCAGAACAAATCTCTTCTCATATACTCTCGTCTGGATCAGTTCTCATGTATGCATTATTAAATATTCAATGAAAGAGCTACTTCTAAAAAACACGTGTGACACCTTTTAAGTGGCTGCAAATATTACGCACATAGCCACACAAAGGGAGAGCACAGAGCAGTCAGCTTAAATCCTGCTTACCCTACTGATTTTCATGGCAAAAGTAATAAAGTATTGGTAAGGAACTGATACAATAAACGCAAAGTCAATTTAAATTACAAGGAAAAAATAAAAAACTTACTTTAAGCTACTAACACTTTTCCCCCCTTCCTGCATATAAAGATATGTATATCTCTGTTAACTCTGGACACCACACGTTTGATATGAAAGTATGTAAATTTAGACACAGGTACACAGCATGTTGTTATAACTCAGAAATAATAACCAGAAGAAGTAAAAAAAAAAAAAAAAAAATTTGGAAAAAAAAAATCAGCCAATTTTTTCAGCTATTTTCTCCTAGTAGTTGACAGAAAATTCTTTGTATTTCATCTTGGGGTATTAACATCAGTCATCATTCTCTGATGATATTTATACAAGAAGACTTCAAGTTACACAAAGTTGGTAAAGTCATTATTTCTATTGCAGAAAATTATCTTCTATCCTTTTCTTCAGTAAATGACCACCAAAAGATGACATGATTTCAGAATATTCCCTGTCTAACACAGTTCAGCAGACTGAGGACATAACAAATATTTTTCTTCGGTGGAACAAAAATCAGGGGAGAAAACGAGAGAGAATCAGTTCATAAAACCACAACTTGCGTAACTGGTTTTGCTTAAATGAAAAACAAATCAACTGATCATTTCCTGGCAGATGAAGTATTACATTCAAACAGAATTTAAGAATTTTATTCTTTAATTATTTAGCTGTATCCTTACTCCCTATCACTCTATTCCCTTTTTATTTAAAAACTTCTTTTTAAAGCAGATACATTTTGAAGAAGAAACTCCGTCTCAAACTAGTACAAGTTTAAAAGGGAAAACATCAAAACCAGGTACAACACATTTTTAAAACTTATGTCCATGCCTCCTCTGCTGCTTAACTTTCTCCTTCGGCAAAACTACTCAAAGAATTTGATAAAACTACTAATATATTTGCTTAATCCCACAGTCCCAGCCCCCCACAGACGGTTTTTATGTGGATTTGTTAATAAATTGTTAATAATTTGTTAATAGGCAGCGGCGCAGCCCTGGCGAGAGAGTTTCCCAGGTGAGAGCTGAGCCCTCATGAATCCAAGTTCATCACTCGCCACATTGCTAATGAGACAAGTGCAGCCCAACACGAGGTTAATTGTCAGAAGCAATAATCTAAATTAAACTGGCCAACATTCAAGCAAAAGGTACCATTTAAAATGTCCTTTTCCAATGAAAGCAATCTCGGGAGTTTATTTGCCTACTCAATATAGAATTCCAGGTTTTAAAAAAACCCTTCTTCGCCCCCTCTAAGGAACCAAAGTAATTATTTTTAATACAGTGACATATGTTAGACAAAAGTATTAAGGAGGGGGTTTCGTTCCACTCCAAGTCTCCACGGAATTTTCCCTTATGTGATCACACATCTGAGCTCAGATTTTAACCAACCAGTGAAGATTTTTTGTTAAACAACCTCTATTAGCTGATGAGAAATCTTTTCACAAATAATCCCGAAACATGGAAGATCCGCTGTGATGTTCCCAGCACTGAGAAATATAATCAAAACAACATGGGGAATTAAAGAAAAAAAAGCGAGAGTTCACAAAAACATTTGAGAAATGGCTCGAGTCAACTCAAAGCTCACTTGGTTTTGGCTGGGAATCCGGGCTCACAACAGCTTCAGCCTGCCAAAACAAATACAGCCACCCGTTTCTTCCCGATGCTTTCACCCAGGGAGGAACCTGCTCCTTTGCTTTCCCCTGCTACGATAATGACATGCCTGCTAGGATTTGATTGGGGTTCATATCCCGGCCCGCCTTTGAAACAATTATTATTTTGTTAATTGTGAGAAGAAAAGGACTTAAGTGGCACCTCAGACTGACATAATAACCAATACCTTCCAGATAATTATTATGTGCTGTAATTAAAATAATGCACATCATTTAGGCAGAAAGTTTAAAAATACCTTGGGGGAAAGTAGTTTGGGATATAATTTCACAGAGGGAATCTGTTTAATTTTGGTTGTAACCATAGAGGAAAAATGTAGAATTTATCATAGACACTATTCACTTACCATGCAAAGTTAGTATAAAAAAGCATCTTCATCTAATAAAAATGAATGTTGTGTGGATAGCTACAATGTTTTATACATATGTTTACCCATAAGAAATGACTGCACGATGTATGGTAGTTTTCAATTAACCTTTTTTGTATTTTTAAAATTATTTAATTCTTCATTTTTATTAGGAAAAGCTGATAAGTGGATACAAAACTCCTTTTCAAAGCACTCAGTCATCTATACCTAATCTCTGCACCAGTGACAACCAGAATAACCAGGCTTTCAAAACTCCTCAATTTTAGCCTTGAACATGAGATCATTTTAAGGCGGGTAAAGCAGTGAAAAACCTCTCAACTGAATAATGATGAATGCAACAAGAAAGAACAATGTCACACAAAATACTAGGAAAATCAGTGGATTCAAGTAAGAAGTGTTAAATACATTAAAAGAAAATTGGATCAGCTTTTAATGATATTGCACAAATGCCTTTCTTTTTCTAACACAGAGTTCAACTCTTGAATCACTGCAAATGCCTTAGCCTAAGAGGTAGCTGGCAAACACGGTGGCATGAAAAGCATCTTGCATTAGACTTGGCCAGTTCCAGATGAGGATGCTGACATGAGCTATTTATAAACATTTTTACATTTCTCCTTTTTTAAATTCCCATTTGGGAAGCTGCTCGTCACTCTTCCAAACACATAAAATTCAATACACAACACAGAAGCTTTGTTACATTCCATTCCTTGGATGCATTGGACAGTCTACTTGCCTACTCAGGAACCCAAAGGGCATGCACCAAGCAACACTCTCAGGGTACTAAAATGAACCCTGGAAGTCTGACAGAAGCACGTACTTACCTCTGTTAACCAGCAAGCAAGTTGTACTTGTAGCACAGTTGAAGATGACTTTTTGAAGACAAAGAGGTAGTGGCAAAACTGAGAAGATTCAAGGGCTCCTGAACTTTGATGTAGGTACTAATCCCAGCCTACTGCCAGGTTCTTCCTGCCTGATTCTTAAGTGCCCACAAAAGCAAACAGCAGATGGTCAATTCATAAGACCGACAATACCGGCATAATCAAAGCAGACTCATCGACCTGTGCCTGCATTCAGCCAACCAAAGGCTGATTGACCAACTGAGATCAACTGAGCAAAGACCAGAGATGCTTGGAGAACACCTGAAGAAAGGACGTCACACACAAGGTCACCTTAACTAAGGTTCTTCATGGTCCAAGGAAACATAATTAAACAAAAAAGGATTTTTCATTTCTCTTCTATGGAGGGATTTGTTCTCTTTCTCCTTTTAAATCAGAATTTCCTCTTTCAGATGTGAGAAGTGAGCATTTCAGTCTTCATTTCTCCCCAAATATTATCGAAGGACAATAGCACAGTCCCACTTAAAAATGTAAGAAGATACTTTAACGAATAACTATCATAGATGTAAAGAGACAGAACTGTTTGTTTTCAGCATTTAAAGCAAAAAGAAGTTCAAGCAGCTTTTCTAATTGCACTAAAAGGGTGCTTAGGCAGCATCCAGCTTATCAGTTCTGTTTCTGAAGCTTAATTTTCATTCTTTTGTTGGAGATTTGAAGAAAGACACAACTACAGTAAGGCCAGACCTGTTAAGTAATCAGGGGAGTTGAATAAGACAAGCAACATAGAACAGCCTTGGCCTTTTCTTTTTTCTCTCAAAGGAAGAAATGTACCATAAAAGTCTCCCACCCGCCTGACACTTTGCACCTCCAGCAGCCAAGGAGCAAAAGGCCCATTAGACAGCTGTAGAACTCTGATCTGGAAGAACTGCAACATTTCCTGCCCAGATCCAAAGACACTGATCCCAATCCAGCAAGCTATCCAGCTTGGGGGGCAGATTTGTGAGGTTATAATTGTTTATTTCTGTCAACTTAAAGCTTGAACTTTAAACGCAAACGCTTATTCAGTCTTATTACAGCATTAAAAACTCAACCTCTCTGGATGATGACCACCTTTGCAAGACTAAGTTGCTATTTATCACTAGTTAGAATTAAAGAAAAGCACAAAAACAGATTTTGAAAACCTAAAGCACATTCAAAAAATCACACTCTGCTCCAAGACCTAACACAGTAATAGACTCACAGGAATAGCTATTTCCCTGGCAAGATAGCGCAATAATGCAATTACTGCCATTTAATTAATTTATATTCTCAAAATCTGTCTCCTTACAATTTTTAAGTATTTCGCTTTAACATCAAGACAGGATTTTCTGCCCTGGTTTGCCATAGCAACCCCTGCAACAAATGGCAGTTGTCTATAAAAAGGGGGGACTCTTTGAGCATGCATGCATGGTTTAGTATGGTTTGTTTTAAAGCAGGTCAGAGCACAATGGACCTTTTCTACCGTGTGGGATTGAACACCAACAAATCTCACTTCAAGGGCTGCCACGCTCCTCTGCAAAATGAAATGACACTGCTGCTAAGTCTGGATGTAATTACAGATATGAAAGGATGGCTGTGAAAGTTGCTTGTATCTTCCTCTCCCTCCTCTACTATAGATGTATTTGCCATACAGCTGTTAACATCCTGAACAAGTAACATGCAGCAGGCTTAACATTTCCTTTCATTTTGTTTTAAGTGTTAGTGTACAGCGATGGCTGTTAAGGCACATTTACCACCAAAGAATGAGACCTTTGTCTGTCTATTGCAGGCAGAGCTCTCCCCTGCCTGCCTGTGCAGCCCAGGGCAAAAGCTATACCGGGAAGCCTTGACCTCTGGCTTAACAAGGACACTTAGTAGGGCTAAGGGTAATCCTGACTCCTCCTTGCTCATTCAGTTTCTTGAGCTGTTTGAAGCAATCATTACCAATGCAGCTACATTTTGCGGTCATATTATAAAATGAATCATTGTTCAACAGTCCAAGATTGCTAAACTTATTTTATGTGTGGTTTAGAGTCGAGTCACTGGTCGCTCATACCCCTCCGAGCTGTACTGCCTCCAGTCCAGTTGCAGCGGGGAAAGCGCTCGTCTTTGGCGCTAGTCCAAACGTAGGATGGTGTAACAGAGCAGCACTTGGCCTCTAGTACTCATTCTCACAAGCTCCCCATGAGCTAGCCAAGATTTTTTTTTCAGCCACTTCCATCTGAAGAGCCTTTACCTCAGAGAATCTCTAGCTTTTGTGCAGTTTTAACACAACAACTTCTGGGAATTCAAATATCTACCACTCCTTTTGAGGTACTCCAATTACACCCTCACAAACGTCACTTCTCACTACATGTTCCTACAGGCACTATTTCTGTTTTAAGAGAGCCTGTGGAACATTTGATGTTGGGATTTGGTAGGAGTGAATGAATGCTTCGTTATTCACCCGGCTGGTACAGCAGTGGTTGCTCTGAAGTTTTACAATGCAGCATATTGCTGTAATGACATCATATGACATCATAAATCTCCTACAATATCTAAAGCTCCTGATGAATGTTCCTACATAAGCACCTTGTTAATAAACGAAGAAAAAAAGAGTTAATCAAATAAAAATCTTTTGCATTTGTACACTATTTAGAAGTTTACAGACAAGTACTAACCACCTCATGCTTTAAAACCAAAACTCTTTAAGTTCCACAGGAAAGAAGGCACCATCTTGATGAATGGATGCAGTTAGTCAGGTTACCCTGCTTTTCACCCTATGTGAAAACCTCACAAAGAAAGCTTCTCTGCAAAATATATGAATCTTAATTTGAATTAATATTTCTAAAAAGTCCTCTGAAAACAAAAAGTTACTGTATTTCTCTTATTACACCCAAGTGTTTATGATATTTCAACCACAAATAGTCCAAATTAACAAATATTTTCCCCTTCTTTTAAAACCGTCCTACATACACACATGTATTAGTCAAGTTAAACACCAGCTTCCCAGTCCTTGCCAAAAAGGTGGATATTTGCCATCTCTACCTTCAATCAAACACACACACACAAACTAAAGCAACACCATAGCCTACTGTAAGGCTCTTAACCCCAGTCTTCATGTCTCCCTACTCTCTGCAGCTTTCTCCTCCTTCCTCCAGCCTTAAGAAAAGTGCTTGAAAACAGGTCAAAACTTTTATATATTAAAACAAATGTGCCTCCCGACTTTCAGTCTTAGAGCTCCCATACTTCCATCCTCTGAGGACGCAGGTCATCTTCCTCCGTGATTCCGCAGAGGTAGGAGGATTCCTACAGGTAATTCCTCTTTTGTTGTCCCAGCCTAAGTCACTGTGTCTCAGGTATTTGCATAAGCAAGCAAGAACCTAAACCCAAGCTTTTATGATGTATTATAAATAACAATGAAATTACTCTGAAGATCATTAAACAAAAAAAATATCCTGCAAAAGGATGCTTTCATAAAAAGGAAAAATGTTCTGTAGTGAAATGGCTTTGGCCTATCCCTCCTGTAACTAAATAACTCACTGCAGAATACCTGTATTGAGTTTGGCTTTCTGTATCAGGACAGAGCTGAAAAATTACATGGATGGAACACCCCAAACAAGCTCTTTGCAAAGATTCCAGTACAGGATCAGGAACCACAGACATATATAAATTTATCTGAACCTGTGTTACCTATGCTCCTAAGCTGCCTCCCAACATATAATTTATTTCTTCATATAAAACAAATTTGAAATTTAGCTTGAGATACATCTGGGAAAAAAAAGAAAAAAATCACGTTTCAAACGCTGTCCTCAATTGCATCAGTGGAAATCAAAAACTCCACTGACTTCAGAAGCATTTGACTTTATTTACAGTGCTGTAAATGAAAACATGACTTAATTTTCTTGCAAAGAATTCCTTATTGAAGCTACAGTACTAACAATTACGAACACTAACAGCATTGTGTGAGCTGATTTTGGACCCTCCATCACAGCACTGGATGCCTGCTTAACTTTTCTATCTCATTTAGCCTTCACACCAAGACAAATCTTTCTAGTTCCGTTTTTGGCCTTACTACAGCTGTACCAGAACACTGCTCTTCAGTTTCCACCATTGCAAGGAATATTTGACTCTGAGATATGCACCATGTTAAAGTTTTAAGATTCAGGACATTTCCCTAGTACTACCAGCTTTTTCATTTCTGTTCATAACTCTTCCTACTGCGGATGCAAAGTCCCAAATGAAAATTGTCAGCCTGGACTTCTACTGGCAGAAAAAAATCATGTTCATGGTGAGTAGTTCTCGCTTCGGTATCTCTTGTCCTTTCCCATCTCTCTCTTCATAGGACATCTGATGGAAAGTACTGCTTTTCATAACCTTTGCTAAACTCTCTTAGCCCCCTTAAGTCACTTCCAGCCCCAGTTTCTCTTTATCCCTACATTGTTCTGCCAGAACATCAGTAAGATGCTAAATAGTACATATAGTTTCAGGGAAATATCTAATCCGCTATTTTTGAAAGTTCAAATTGCTGTGCTGCCAACAGTAGGAATAGGCTAACAGGATATTATTCAGTACTAACATCCTCTTTTTTTCCTGGGAAGAATTAGAAAACATATGAACTGTCCTATAATATTCAGCGATTTGCTGAGTGTGACTACGGTCCAGTCACATGCCATAGTGTACATATAGCCTTACAAGTTTATAACACACTGAGGTTTCTGCTTAATTTAAATTTGCTACTGAATTCCAATATCTGCTCTCATTTCCCCATCACTCAGTGCCAAAGGCTGAAAAATAACAAAAGGGCCAGGGGAGGCCCCAGGTGTGTTTGAAACCAACTACAGACCCACGCAGGATCACACTGTCACGCGCCCGCAAAGCAATGCGCCTCAGAGAGCAGCACTGCATCCCAAAGTTACCAACCAGCTTCTTCTTGCTCCCAGCAAATTAAAATGCTTGGATTCTGTTCTATTCCACGTTCTCATGCCAAAGACAGGATCATGCTAACAAGCTTGTGATGGAATCCTCTCAGAATATTTTTTTTATCTCTACAAATTAAGTTTTTACAGAGAAGATGAAGCTCCCCTCATCAAGAGCCCCAGAAGTATGGGAAACAAAATGTCAAGAATTAATGTTAGATACTACACTCCCACACAGGGTTAATTTTTTTCCCAAAGAGCACGCAGAAAATCTGTCCCACCCGTCAGATGAGCTACTATACTTCTATTAGTGTTCTGGCACCTCCTTCTGTACAAACATAGCCCTTTTTCTATAAAGCATGTTATATAAAAGACTTAATCCAGCAAGCACGGAAATAAGGGATTTTTTTTTGCTTCCAGACTTGAACTGATTACTCCTTGCATCAGACAGCATCTTCTTCCTCCTAAATACCACATCACACAACTAGCTGGATGTAAAGAGGCATTCAGTAGGTTTATGAGACAGGGGAAGCCAGGATCAGCCTTCCTTTATTCAGAAATTGCTACAACACAAGACCTGACTCCATGGGCCAGTGATCCACAACAAAATTACAACACATTCCATCTTTCTTCCTGTTCAGCTACAAACTGCACATTGCAACTGCTCTGGGAAAATAACTGCCCATTTTGTAAAAGACAAATGCTATGCTGCTATAAGTTGTCATAGACAGACTAAATTTTGTATCTAAAAATACGTGGACTAGGGGCTGCCCATCCACTGCAGGACACACATACTATGGTTATGTCACTGCAAATGCAAATTTAGACACACGTCTTGCCATACCGCACATACGATGGTTTTAATAGTCCCAAATGCAGTTCAATTAGCAGCAGCTCCTGGATACGTGGCCAGATAAAATCTAA
Source organism: Oxyruncus cristatus (assembly GCA_013399855.1). Lineage (NCBI taxonomy): Eukaryota > Metazoa > Chordata > Aves > Passeriformes > Cotingidae > Oxyruncus > Oxyruncus cristatus. The sequence goes on along the minus strand of VXAY01002117.1, from coordinate 320,325 downwards.
ACAAAATGCTAAGCACTCAAAGGAAAACAAAGTACACACTGTCTATTAATTGCACTGGAGTTAGCACTGCCATCATGTAATCCTTGCTGAAAACATGATTTTTTTTAAATTTCTTTTTAAAATTTATTGCGATCTGTTAAAAGCCACTCTGTTTAAACAGCATTGCACAATTTCCAGACAACCAAATCTGTGAAAAAAGCCTTATGGCTTTGTCAGGTCTTGCCATGTTATTATGGAGCAAAGGCTACATAAATTTATCTTCTTCTAATTCTGTAATTTTTTACATATGAAGACACTGGGGGTTTTTTTCCAGCTGCAGCTAAGATTTCTCCCTCTCCCTTACATTTACATGCAAAACAAGAGCTTATGCACAAGAGACACATATAAAAAAATAAGAAAAGGATTCAGGAGAATCCTTGAAGATGTTTGATGGCAATTCTGTTCTGCAACAGCCACTCCTTCCGCAAAATCCGCATTGTGACCGTGGGGCATCACAGTGCCACGTCAGTACTACAGCTGTACCTGCAACTCCATCCCAGCCTTGTCCAACAAGGAGAAGGACAGGAGTGGGACAGGGGATTTGTTGTACCTCAAGGAGATAGTGCAGGTGCTTACTAGACCACCAAAAATCACATTGCTGTTCCTAACGAAGTCATGCCATTGCTATTAACAACAGCATAGAAACGCTTGGCTGTCTCTCTTCTCTTCTGCTTTCCCTCTCCCTACTTTCCTGCACAGACACACACTTACAATTGTGAAGCATAAGAAGTTCTTGCAAAAAGAAATTTTAATACAGAGCTACAGAAAGATAAGGGAAAAAAAAATCTCATGTTTTTATAGTAACATAAGTATTCCTTAACCTTGTTAGTGAAATGACTTTGGATTATTAGGCATATTATTTTTTAAAAGGTAATCCACATTTTACCATAAATGCTGAAATTTTTGTCTCATATCACTCAAACCAGACCATGGAAGCTCTGTAGCTAAAAATCATTACTTTTCTTTCCTACTTGCCTTTGTGAAGTGCCATACTATCCTTTGGTCCCCTTCTAGAAAAATTCATAAATGCATACATACGTTGGGATTTAGATAATTTGGCATCAGTATTTTAGTATCTGGAAATAACAATCAGCTTACCAGAAGCAGCTTTGTATCAGTAAACTTCATAATAAAAGTACTTCCGGATATATAAATAAAAGAACATCTCTATTATACAATCCCAAACTAATCCTTGAGATAAATTTATTAATTCAACCCTCCAAAGGTCAATAGAATATTAATTTGTTCCTTGCACTATATAATGTATTAGGGTTTAATCTAATCTGGTTAAATACATGTTCAGCAACATTCAAACAGCCTAGGCACCAACATTGACACAGTTCAGTACAAAGTGGTAAATTTACTATAAAATATTTTAAACTTTCACTGCTTGCATACAATTCCTTAAGGAATTACAAAATACAAATCTCTAATAACTGCCAGTTTCTACTGAATTCTGCCATAAGGTTAATATTCAATTCTCAGATTACTGTGTCACTTCGCAGTGACAAACACCCAGTAGTTTCTGAAGGAGAATGACTACTGGTTGTGCTTTCAGGGCAGGAAGGCACATTTGTTCAAGATTTCACCAGAAGGCCCTGGGAGGGAAGGAGACCCTAAGTCTGCAGCAGCACGGCATCCCCTTGGGTTATATGGTCACAGCAGGACCTACATTTCCCTTTACCTGAGGGAAATGCCCACACCCAGTACACTGTACTATACATCATCCCCAGCAGAAACCAGACACGAAATCCCTCGCTGTGTGCTCCAGCCTTACCTAGCTGGACACTACCATTTTACATGCAGCAAGTCACCTTTTTCCTGAGCTAAAGCACACTTTGGGAATCAACAGGTCTTTCCTCTGCGAACAAAAGAAAAGTTGTGTGTTTGATCCAAGAGGCAGTCCCTGCTGCTTCTATGAACGCACATAAAACATATTTCCATTGGAACAGATTTACCCTATTCTGCATAAGGTTTTATTTGATGGGTGGGGCTGGTTTTTGTTGATTTGGGTTTCATCGTTTCATGGCAATTAGTTGCAAAACACCTTAAGATGCATTGCTGGAATGACTGCTCCACAAAGAGCACTTTGTATCTTATTGTAAAATATGCAGACACTCAACCCAAACAAATGGTGTCTGTAATAAAAATACTGCCATATATCTTCATTTGTACTAGAACAAATCAGTTTTATTTGTTCATTCTGTGTTTTAGTGTCACAGGTCTCTTCGAAAAGATAATTTATAATTCCTTATGCAATTAGATATGAAATTAAGTTGTCTTACTCTGCAGAAGAATTTATAATAAAGAAACCAGGTTCAACCAGTTCCATGGAAAATATTTTGATAGCATCAAAAAAGACAGCATAAAGATCTTTAGTGTTTTAACAAATTAACACATGCCTTTTGGGTAAATTACTGTACATGCTGTTAATCCTTTAATTAGGTTCTCAATTTCACATACACATTTATGGTAGGGGAGATTTTTAGTGATCAGAAAATGCAAATGTATGGTGTTGCTATGTTCTTTGTTAAAAGAGATTTCAGAAAAGTTTAAAAAATGAAACCCCTCCACCCCTCAAAAAACATTATGTGTGATCCTTTATTTAAAAGCTCCACAGTAAAATATTAATAAATCTTTATAACTATTACCAACAAAATACCACTCTCCATTTTTTTATTCAAACAAATACAGCTTTCAAAGTGAGAAAAATAAGACTTGTTCTCCACAAGTTAAGCCACAGCAAAGGAAACTTTTATGTTCGTAATGCACGTAGTTTTTAGACCCATCATGTCAACATTTAAAAATATGTAATTGATGCTATCTATATAAATGGGTACATAAATAGTGATGTTTGAAACACGTTCTATGGTAGCATTTCACAAAATGACAATTTTCTCATGCTGACTGCCGCACAATACTGCCTAAACATCTCCTTCCAGGATCTTGAAAAGATGCTGTATTATCTATAGCTCATTATTTGATACTTTTTTTTTTCCTCAAGCATTTGGTGCATCCTCAGTTTCAACACAAGATAAACACTTTTTCCCCCCACAGACTATTTCATAGATTCTATAGCTGGTGCCGAAGAAAAACCTACTCAGAAAGGCAGACAAATTGCCATCAGTTAACGATCCCTATGCCAAGGGACATTTTTAGCATGGAGTTGTCACCGTGAAAGTAGGAACTATCTACTAGCTATCCCACATAATGATTTTTGTTAGCAAAAGGAAAAAGGCCAAAATGTGGCTAAGCAGCAAATATATTGTAAAAACAAAGTATGAAAGCAATTTAGCTAAGAATCCTGACTGGCACACACATCCTCCTCCTAGGCTGCTTGTATAAATTTAACTCTTTGTTGGTAATGTGGAAACAGCTAGGTGAAGACAAAGATGCTGCACCTATGAAACTGGAGAACGGAAACAGAGTAAAATAGAGACCCCCCATATCCCAGGACTATTCTAGCTTTATTGTTTAATTGACAGTTACTTCACTGTAGAAGAATTATTTTTCAGTTGGAATAAAGTTGAAAGCAAAATTGCCCATAGATACATTTAAAATACCCCGACCTCATGTCATTCAACCAGATGAAATGCCTTTTTTTAATCACACCTGTATAAACATGTATTATTTTAAGTTGTCTGGATAAATCAAAGGTATTCACTGGCTGAAAGGAAGACAGAGTATGAGCAATTCTCCATAAGCCCTCCACCGGTATGGAGAGGAAGAGAGAGACACCCAGCCAGAATAACCAAGTAGCTCAGTGGATGGGAGCAGGACACATAGACCCACTTCTCTCAGACACAGCTTGAATTTGAACCTTCACTGGTACTCTCTGAGTGGGTTTCCAGTGAGCAGGATAGTAGGCAAAAGGAGGTCACTAATAGCATTGTCTTTTGCTCATCCTTTTCCATTCCATTTCATTAAATGTAGCCATTTAATCTGCTGCAGACCCCCGATGACAAACAATGCAGGAGGGCAGATTGCCCTTGTAAAATTCAACCAGTATGAAAGGACGCAAACATCAAATGCAGCTGCTGATTGACAGCTTCATTTATATTCCAATAAGGACCAGGAGAATTAAAGCTGGGTCCCTTCTAAAATGCTCACGTGCAGCAGCGAAAAACCTTCTGAACTGAGCCTTTGCTGGCGCTGCCAGAAGGATCTGTCCTGAAGAGATGATCAGGCACAGAACAGGGGTCAGTGTGTTTGCCTCTCCCTTTTGTTTCATAAAACCAGGGAACACTTTCTGTTAATCACCTTTAGATTTTCTACCCTTACTTTGTTACGTTCTCAGTTTAAAAACAAACTGGTTTTCATGCTTAGTTTGTCTATGTGGTTAAAGGGGACTGAGAACTACTGCCTTACACCATGAGCCTGCAAGAGTTCCTGCAGCCAGCACCTGCGCTCTCCACATGCTCAAACCAACTCCCCGTCATTCGTACAGCGAGATCCAGGCCGGGGCACTGAAGATAAACAGATTTCAGACAGATCAACGAGCAGAAAGAGCTCTGCTTTCTCCCCAGCAGCACATCCATTATAAATGCTGCACAGGGAACCTACACTCAAGGCAAAACACAGATTCTAAAAGTTGTGCTTCCTAGTAGGCAGAAGCCAAACTGAGGGATGTGCCCTACCTCTGTTAGGTTAAAGAAAGAAGCAGTGGGGGGTGGGCTCAGCTTTGTGCCTCAGTGAGGAAGGCAGATGGGGCAAAGCAATCCGCAGCTGGAACAAAAAGCCAAGCTCCTCATGCCACTGAGTTAAAATGTTGCTTCCCTTATCTAGAGCAGGGAATGGAAAAAAAAAAAAAGAATCAGCAGGCAAGAATGTCTTAAAAAAAAAAAAAATAAAAAAAAAAAAAGGAAAAAAAATGGGGAAAAAAAAAAGATAAATTAACATTTTAACA
>VXAY01002117.1:287222-315329 GCA_013399855.1 Oxyruncus cristatus | reverse complement strand
AAAAAAAAAAGCTACATTAACATGTTAACCAGCACCAGGCTTCGCTCTGCTCAAGCTACTGAATGCTTAAATATTAGTTTGTTAGCTAGCAGGCTGCTACCTGCACCTCTTCTTCCTTCTCTGGACAAGGAAGACCTACTCTAATCCAAGTTATTCCCATTTTAAAATACTACACTGCTTCATTATCAGATTTATTAAAAAAAAAAAAGGACAACAAATCTTTAATTTCAATCAAAACTAGTAAAGACCATTTCTCAATTTTCCTCAAAAATACCAGTGGTTCTTGGGCTTGTGGGTGTACCTGAAAGGTTGGGAAGGGGGACAAGAAACATCTGAATTTATCATACGCTGATGGTGGTCTGGGTTTTTAATTGAGTACACACAGGCCTTTCCGTGTTAACTTGTTTTTTATTTTACCCCAAACTACTGTAACGGTTGCAGTGATGTAAAAGGGCCTGTGGTTCCATTTCCCCAGCATTTCTTCACTGGTTTATAAAACTGGCAGAATATATGAAAATCTTTCCCTGAAGAGTGCAAAGCTTCAAGAAACTTCTGTCCTGTGGTGTCACTTTTTGCACACAGCCTGCAACATAAAGTGGACGGACGGCACTAAAGAATGTGGCCCTCATCAAACTGAAGCACAGATTTGCTGTTACAGCCTGAGCAATATTGCTGAGCAGCAAAGAGGGGGACGGTAACAAAAGGTTTAATGATTTCTACCCACAGCACAGTCCGAGTTCGACCCATTATGACCGTGGAACAAGCAAATGACAAGCGCGCCACTGCAACAAGTTCACTGGAGCCTGCGGAGCTGTCACCAAAACACAACACATTTCAAAGTCCCATTGCAGGTATGTGGGGTCTCACAGAGGGAAGGACAACAGGGTGTCTCACTGGGACAGCCAAAGCCTGCTCTGTCCACTCTACTCCCCCCTTTCCCCTCTGCCTCCTCTCCTGCTTACAAGCCGTGCTCAGTCACACACCGCAAGCGAGACGGAAAGCGGCTGTCAGAAGCGCTGAGCTGTTCAGGACTACCTTTACTTACCCTCCTCTAAGCTGTTCAAACACTAATAAATTACCCATTTACTCATACTACCCAGATGTTTGCCATCTAGAGAAATAGATTATTATTTGTCGAAGGTTTTGTCCCATCACAAGAATCCTGTAAATAATATATTGGGATCAGAACGCCACATGCTAACTTTCGCACACCAGCATGGGGGGGGTGGCGGGGAAGAAAAGGAAAGAGAGACACTTCCTGATCACTGGTCAGAATTTAAGAACTTTCACAGTGAGCTTATCAAAAAATAAAGTATTCAATAGAGCTCATGCTGTTGGGCTGGGCTAATGAGGCTACTTAAAATAACAGCACAAATGGAGAAAGCGGATGACAAATAACCTGAAAGATTAATCTGTTAACTGAAATTTTGAGCTTTTGTTTCCATATATATACTTTTATATAAATACATATTTGTATGCATGTGTATATATATGTGTATGTTTCTATACTAAACTATAAATACATGTCATATATATAAACCAAAGTAAAACTTAAAATATATTCAATTTATATATATATATATATATATAAAAATATGACTTTCTAACATTTCTTTACACGCCACATTTTCCATAAAAAAAGCCACACTAATTTTAGCAAACCCTACAAATATAAGGAGCCTCATTCTCAGCTTCTTCTTTTATTTTTTATGTAGGATTTCTTAAGAGTTCCAAGGAACGTTTAAAGAGAACTCTAGGGCTTTAATTGAAATGGCATGAGATGCTGAACCTTTAACAACAATGTCTTTCAAACCCTGTGTCCATTATGCACTGAAATGCCTATCAAAAACCACAAAGAACGAAGAGGTTTTCAATATTCTCATTAAATTCTGACTTTCTCTCATGGTTCCTGTTAATTGAATTTCATTTACAGTTGTCATGAAGTTTTGTAGGGTAGACAAAACAGTGATTTGCTGGTAAATGTCTGTAAACAGGGAGGGAAATAAATATTTGAGAAGTACTCAGCCCTCTTTCTTCAAACATGACTGAGAAAGACAAAGAATACGACTCAAGCAATGAACAGTTCAAGAAGGAGCAGCTTTTACAAGGAAAACTTTGATCTGGATGGCTGAGCATCGCTGCAAGAAATCCAGCCTGCTTAGCAATCCCAGACAAGTCGTCATGGAATTGCAAGCCAGAGTTTACTGTAAGATGTTGGTTTGAGTCGTGCCCCTCACACTTATTACTGTTAAATGATTTGATTTGTGCCATTTACAGTGACACCCGCAAAACCAGAGAGAAGAAAGCCTGGTTTACCAATTAAAAGTGTCCCCAGCAGAAGCAAGGGGGACAAAGAGGATTATTACTCAAGGTGAGGAGACGTTAATTAGAGATGGAGTAAGACCAAACTGCTGAAAAGAGGTGTGAAGAGGGCTGGGTGAGTTTCTTCCATTTGTTTTGGGGTGTTTCGTTTTAAGAGGCACTGGTTTAGCAGGCTGAGAATACTCCGTGGCAAAGGGGGTTGAGCACAGAGAAATACAGCAGCTTTACATGGACTGACAACTCTGTTAGGTGAGACCACTACAGTACCTCTGTGAAAACGAAAATAGTAGCAGCAAAGAGTGACAGAGTCAGGAAGTGTCCCAACATTTAGCTTGTTGATTGCTGCATTGTCTTGTTATTTCAGTCATTATATTACTACTGCCTCTCCTGTTCATTAAAGTCACTATAATATTTACTAGGAGGCCTTTGATCGCATGAACAGGGAGCCACGACTCAGGCATACAAATGACACTGGCACTTGGCTGAAGGGTCAGAAGAACCCAGATTATAGCACCCTTGTAATTTATTGTACATTATTCACAGGAGAAACCTGAACTCATGTTTCCTCTCATTTTTTCCCATACTGCTACCTTGCACTTGACTTGAAAATAGCACACCTGGTCTTCCCAGCTACAGCAAACTTGGCTGTATACATCAAGCACACTTCAGCAGGGTTTCACCACACTTTTACTGTACCTTTCTTGTACACAAATATAAAACCAGCTTGTGCGTGCGTGTTCAGTACAGCCCCCAGCTGGTATGTTCTGCCTTTACCTTCAGCTGGAAGCTACTGCGGTTCTGGAGACAGCACAGATGGGATATTTCACAGGATCTTTCCCTACTTATCATCTGCTCAGGTCCTTCCAGTTGTCCCAGAGCCCTACCCTCTTGAACCAGCTTAGGCAAATCCATTCCCTCATCGGTATTTACACCCTTCAAATATTTGTACACGTGGTTATAATCCCCTAAGGGGCAGGATGGCCATGCTGCTCTCACAAAGGCCAGTCTGAGCGAAGGAGCCCAGCATTCCGGTTGCCACATTCTTGCACGCAGCAGCCTGGGGTTTGGACTGATTTGCTAAACAGCATCATATCACACAGATCTGGTCTGTGCTTTGAAATAATACTAAAACACAGGCTACAAGTGCAAGAGGCCTCCAGTTAACAGCAGAGAGCGAGGCTGAGCTCACATATTTAAACCCTTGAAGAAAATTAACACAATTGCAGTCTGGGTTGCTTCCTGCCCCAGCCATATGCACTATGGATCCAAAGCCCTTATGTGCCTGTGCCTTGGTTTCCTTCCAGTCAGGAGAGCCACCTTTCTCTCTTGCTGCAGCTCACTGCAAGGACAGCTCCACCAGTGCTCCAGAACACAGTGCTCTGCAGAAGCACCAAAACTAAGCTATCCCATGACCGCAAGCAACATCAGAGCTTCACAGGCAAGGCAGCTGAAGTAGGACCATTAGTCCTGAGATACATCTCTGGGTGTCATGAAATTTGGGCAGAGATACCAGCAGCAAAAAATTCTCCTCTTTCCTGCTCCAGTGAAGCAAGGCTGACAGGGCTGAGCTGTCTGATCTGAGCTTATTAAACCACAGTCCCCACAGAGTATGACTCTTGTCCCTGTCCAGCTATTACAATTCCACATGGCAAGGCAAGATACTTAAACCTTTGTCATTTCTTGTTCTTCTACTACACCTTCCCCACCGACCACTGCCAGCCTCTCCTGCCAGCCTCTCCACTCTGACCTGCAGCCACTCTTTCGTCTCTTTAGTCTGACACAGCACTAGAAGAAACTGGGCACATGAAGAGAGGCCTCCAAGACACTGCCTTGGAGCAGTGACAAGAAGAGCCACTTCCTCTTGCAATGGCCCTGCTCAAGCAGTACATTGCTTAAGAACCCTGGCTTGGCAATCTCTACAGTGACAGGGATGGGAAAGGTCTAATGTTTCCCTTGCTCTGTGTTAACTTCCCTTCACTGTTTTCTCCTTCCTTCTGCTCCACTTGGCATCTGAGCACCACTTCACTCTCCTCTATGCTCCTTTCCTTGTTGTGGCTACACACAGCAACTAACCCAAGCAACTATCTTATCAATGCCCCGCTAAAGCTGCCCCCAGGCAGCAGTCAGGGCAGGCACCCCACACTGCCCTGCCAACACATCCAGCTGAAGGACCTGGGAGGAGAAGGCAATCGGCATTTCAACGGCTAATTCACCTTTGCTAACTCCTGCAGACAACACACGCCAGTCTGCGCACACCCTCACAACAGCTAACAAGGAACTGGTCAAAAGAAAAAACATGCATCCGCAAGAAATCACACTATTTTCTTTGTCATGTGGATTTTAAGAGAGCGGACACTAAAAGCTTAAAACTAGCATTGCTCTTCTTCCACCCCACATCGAGGAGGGAATCAGTTTTCACAGCAGGTCCCAGATCTGCAGGACTGTACGCAGGGTACACTGGATTGCAGTTACTTTCATATTTCTTTGGTCCTGGCACTCAGCACTCTATACCTCCTACGAGTTCACTTCTCTTGCACAGACCAGTTAGAATAGCTCACTCATGGAAAAAAAGAGTTTTCATCCAGGCATGGAAATTTTAATAAACAACATATAGAACAGGTGCCCCTTTAAAGTATGACTCTTTTCCTCTCTGAAAGGCACATGTAGCAGGTTCCCTACTGTCAGGTGTAGACTCAAGTGATGAAAGAAAAATACATAAATGTTTATTAAACCTTTGTTGCCATTCACACCACCAACTTTCACACCCCAGCGCCAAGCTGTTAACAAATTCCCATGCTGTTCCAGAAGATATTTCACAGCTCCTGTCAGAAAAGGGAAGTTTCACGAGGGCAGCACTCGCTGGAAAAGTCTCTGCTCCCACCACCATCAACAAAAAACATTCACAACCAGCTGTTTGTGGAATAAATGTGTCCTGGCCAAACTGTGTGGGAATAAAGAGCTTCTTCCAGTGAGGCATGGGGCCACCTTTATGTAAACCTCATGATACGTATTTGTCTCAAGATTGTTTAGGTTAAAGCTTATCTATTTACCTAATGACCAAGAATAAAAATTACCCATGATAAGCCAGGTGACCACAAGCCAGTTCATGAGGCTCAGGCCAGGTGGCAGCTGTGTGTGTGCAGGTTACAGCTCATATGTTCAGACACAGCGTCACCTCCTCAGAGAGCTCTGCAGCTCCAGGCTGCAGCCCTGGCCAGCAGCCCCATGGCAGGGTCCCTTTGGGCGCACAGACCCCTCAGGGAGGCAAGTACCACCTACCTCCCTGTGCCATCCTCCCTTTCTGGCAGCCAGGCTCTGCCGTGCAGCCAGGCACCGCCGGGCGCGCACCGCCTGCTCGAGCCTCGGCAGCTCTGCAGGACTGCCATGGCGAACCACAGCAAAGGCAGGGTGAAGTTGTACAGCAGTTCTCTCTACTGCCACAGCTCCTCTTCCCACCCAGCCTGGAAGACCCTGTTCTAAAAAGAACAGGTGAAGGCAAGATGTTTCTCACAAGGTGACATGAAATTGCTGCTCCTCTCAGAGTCATCCAAAACTAGAAGGGGGTGAAATGAAACACTTCCCCAACTCAAAAGGTGACAATTGTAATATACTATGTTACAGCTTTTACAATACCAAAGCTTTGATAAACTCATTTACTTTGTCTCTGGAGGACATGGGGACACCTACTCATGTCACCATTTTGCACAGCATGTTGCTCAAAGCTTTGAAAAACGCACCTGAGAAGCTGAAGCTTCTCATGCACATCCTGTAATTTAGCTGATCATGAAGAAGAACTGAGTGACCACCTATTAATGTGTATTGCTAATGGAAATCAATCCCAAGCACTAGAACAGAAGCACATTTTTCTTCCTACAACCAGAATGAATAAAGCAAACAGCTTTATTTTGCTCCCCTTTTTAATATCAGAAAATTTTGTTCCCTTAATAAATTCTTATAGCTGCAATTTAGCAGCATGCTTCTGTCAACCCTAGTTAACAGATTAGAACCCAATATTCCATTAATTTTCGAATTAAACTAAACAATCTCAGAAATCTATTGGCACTCGGTCTCTGCCTGTACGTCATCCCTCAGCTTACAGAGAGCTAGCACAGAGGCAAGATACTACAGAACATGCTGCATACTTCAGCCTCATATCTTAAAATCAGCATGGCTGGCAGTATTTGCTCAGGATGTCTACAAGACTTTGGTGGACTGGTCCTTCTGCGTGAAGGTAAATAACCTGACCAAGAGATTTGTCAGCTGATGGATCTTTAAGGTATTTATACCATCTGATATGGTCTAGTGGAAAGTAATTGCTGCCTTAAAGATGAAAATATTGAAGTCTTTTCTTTCAGACTAATTACAACAATTAGGTATTTTATTTTCTAGTCAAGCTACTTGAGCAATACATCAAGCGACAGATTAGTATCGGAACCTGCTCATTCTCAAAGCCTGTAGTTCAGAAACGCAGTGGTCATTTCCTCCCTGCACAGTGACTAATTTCCTTCGTGAGTCAATCTGTCTCTCCTCCTCACTATTCTCACAACAGACAGACGCTGCAAAAGCGAGGTTCCCCCCAGTGAGATGCTGAGCCAGTGTGGATCACTGCACTGCATGGCATGCCTCCGTGGAGCAGGTTTTCTGCAAAGCCCATTCCCCTCCGTAAGTGCCAAGAATCAAATTTTGGCCACCTAATGCAGCATGTTCCACATGTTAGCTCGCAACATGTTGAGCAACTGTGTTAACTGAGATGGATAGTGCTGTCAAACAGAAAGCTGGCTCACCAGGATGGAAACAGTGGGATACGCTGACCTTTTACATTCAGAAAAAAAAGAGTTCCTAAGATGACACAAAACACTTAAAACTAAAAAACAAAAACAACTACCTTCTTGCAGAGCTTTTATTACCATATTATGTAAATAAACACATGTTCATGAGCTCTGCCTGTGTAAAGAACCTGAGCCTCTCTCACAGAGCAGAGTCTGACAGAGGAAATGAATCACTATCACCCTGCTTGGAAAAAAGTTTGTACAAGGAGTCCATGCTATTAACCACTGCCTGGAACTCCTGGATTCAACACCACCAGTGTTCCCTCTGTTCCCACGTTCAAATACCCAGCTATACAAAATAACTAAAACCAACAGACAAAATCCAAATCCCCAGGCAAAGTTGCTGTTAAACTACTCTAAATGTGCACAGGTTTTATTGGTGATATGGAGATGAAACAAACCTAAAGGCTTCTCATCCAAAAGAATAAGCACTAAAATAACCTATTTAGTATAAAAAAGCCTCTTGAAATGCAAGGTTCATTCTGGAAAGATTTCTCCCAGCCCACCACCTCCTGCCCATCTCCCTCAAGATTAGGATTTTCGGTTTGTTTTTTTTCAAGTTGATATTTTGGGTAAGGAAGGAAAGCTTTGTTTATTTTAAGATTTTGCTGCTAACAGAGGATCATCTCTAAGTGGAAGGAACTGTAGAGCTTTACACAGAGCTTTGCAGCAATATAGTAGGTAAGTGAAAAAAGAGAAATCAGCCTGCACATTTAGCCCTACGACTATTTGCCATAAAGAGAGCATGCATACATATGTAACCATTCGCTACAATGTATAATTTAAAAAATGAAAGGCTACAATATGCTGCTCAAAATGGCCCTGTTGCAAAGAAGAACACTAGATACCATCTAGCTGTACACCTACAGGTTCTACCCAGCTCTTCTGTGCTGACTTCCTGGGAGCAGCGACCTGCCTCGTGATACAGAACAAGTGTGTCATGAATATGCTGACTGATCATTATCACCATATTTCACACTTCAGCAAGATCCACCTAATGCTTTCTAGGCAAGTTAACAAGGTCAGGCTTGTTGTACACCTAGTTTAAGATTAAACAACGAACACACTGATATAACCACTTCCAAGATTTGCCACCAGTTTTCTTGCTTTCTCCTTGCATTGAACAACCTCAGGTGCTGTCTTCTGCAGTGCAGAGAACGGAGGGAAAATAACTTTATTGAATACCTTGTGCCTGAGCTGCAGAACTGTGGGAATACCCCAGAGCCAGGAGCGCTGTCTCCACCAGCTGGCTAAAGAGCACATCTTTGCGAACCAGAACGAACTCAGCATGCTCTTCTCGATTATCGTATTCAAGAGAGGCGTCCGACTGCTCCACCACACAAAAGACGGGAATCATCAAACCTAGATGGGAAAAAAAAACAACCAAAAACAACAAAGCATCAATAAGAGAGGAACAAGAAGCGTGTCATACATCTCTGATTAAAGCTGTAAATTAAAACACCTCCTAGAAGGCTCATCACAAGTGGAAATCTGCCTTTCTTCCCTGTGGGATAGCTTTTGTTTTCTTTCCAAGGGAAATACTGAAGTCTCATCACTTGACTCATTTAAAAACCACACTAAAAGCTCAAGAGAATACAGTTCAGGAACAGAATCAGAGTAGGCATTAGGATAAACAAGATTTTCTAATAAGATTTTTTCAACATAGCAGAAGTTTTCTACAGTTCCATGAATGTCCCTATTCTTTTAGGTCACAGTTTCTCCACCTTCAGCCATACAAAAACCCGACACACAAATGCTGCTTCTGCTTCTCTCTACACAGTGAATGCACGGAGGAATCAGCAGAGGCAGGTCCCCTTGGGGGACACTGAGACATATGTGCATTTTTAGACCAGGGCCAGTCTTCTCACTGTACCTAGAAAATATTCTTGTATTGATTTTGCTGAAAATTACAACTTTGTGTTGGCAGCTGATGGTCACACAGACCTGGAGAGACCCATGGCTGTCCTCCTGCTGCACACACAAAGAGAGTGAGAACAGCTCTCTTCGAAAGAGCTTCAAGGATGAGGAGGAACCACAGAAGTGGAAAACTCAGGGGTTGGTCTGGATTCAATTTTGTTCTGTTTTACTGTAAATTTACTTTTGTGGTTACAGGATCAAGTCATCTATGGCAATAAATTGTGGGGCATGAACTTCAAGGGATTCAATACAACAGGCAGTAGAGAAACATGCCAATTTGCAGGGAATGACCTTACAGTGCATGCACAGAGGGAAGAGAGAACAGACAGAAAACCCACAGAACTGCACAGCCATCTCCATCACCCACTACAGGCCTGGCTGTAGTCAGGGGGTGCCAAAGGAAAAACCATTACCTGCAGTCACAGAGATTTATTAATTGGTTATGCACAACTTGTTAGTCCCTAGATAAACTAGGAAATACTGGGGCAGAGACCAACCTCAGCCTATAGCAGTTTTCCAAATGAATCATCTAAGGTTCATAATACTGGCAGAAAGCTCTCCTCTATATCTTATTCTTCAGAATGAAATATAACCATTTCCAGTAGAAAATAACTACAAAAAAAAAAAATCTCAGTATATTTATGAAAGACTGGACACAAATCACTGTATTCCTGGACCAAGTATTTCTTTAAGGGAAAAAGAAGAGAAAGCTACCTTTCAGTTCTTCTGTCCAAAGTCCATTAAATATCTTTGAGATATTCTACCATCAGTAGCATCAGTATCTACAAACCAGTAGATATATATCCCTCCAGAGGAGTGACCCTGCCCTGAAATAAATACAGTCACACCAAAATCTGCTAAGGGACTTAAATACTCCTTGTCTTGAATTTCCAGAGACTAAATTACTTTAAAAGGTATTTTAGATATGCAGTTCTCACTTAGTGAGAGGCCCACAATAGGAGCTACGGGCTACGATATCCAGTTGATGTGTTATAGTTACTTGTTTTAAAAAACATCCTGAAGTAATTTGCAAGAAGGTTACAGCATCACACAGATACTGCTCCCTCTTCACTGCTTGATTCTGGGTTCAACTGATGCATTTTGCAAGTTCAAGCAGCCAAATTCTAACACACCATGCTAAAAAAAAAATCTCAGTTAAAAAAAATCTCTAGGTGCTTTCCTGAAGAAACAGCACACAGTTGATCATGTTCCACTGAAATCAGTGACAAAATTTCTCATCCTATCAAAGGTTAAAACTTCAATTCTATTTGTCCATAAACCATTTAACTAGCTAAAACAAAACTAAGCCTCTTTAAGTGACAAACTTCCAGTCCTGTCGAACATACAGGCTGTCACAGCACTTTTGATGGGGCTATTAATGTCTTGGCAAAAGATTAGGATAATTGGCCAAATGCTGAGGCTGTAATATCAGTTGTGTAAATTACATTTTGGCAAGATAGGAAAAGTGATGAAGCAAACTGATGAGAGGGAGGCCACAGTGTCTTTTATGCTCCTGCTGGATGCTTTCCTTGTCAAACAACAGTCTCTGCTTATCAGCACAGAAGTTGCACCTGTTCCCCACACTCGTCCCTTACTGTCTGAGTACAAACAGGATCTCAAAATCTAGAACTGAAGCCATATACAATATTACTTTATGGATGGTACAAAGGACCCACAGGACCCCCTGCCCATGATGATTTTCCTGCCCCTTCCTGCTGCCCATGCTTGCAGGGACCCTGTTACAGAAACAGCTTTTGAAAAAACACCTCTGAACTCAGTGACCCAATGGAACTGATGATAAGCTGCTATTAGTACCTTAAAACCAGAGAGCAAAGGGCAGGTTACCACATCTGTCATTGCTGACCCATTCTCATGCCTCTCACTATAGCATCTGGAATCTTAACACCAATTTTATTTTAGTAAAAAAACAACAGTAATCCAACCTATTTCCAAGTAAATCTTACTCCAAGGAAGTTTGAACCACTTAGCCCTCTATTTTGCACTGGAGAGTTAAACTGTCATATCTCCAACGGATTTACTACCCCAAGCTTCTCGGTTTCCTGACGTTATCTGAAAATAAATTAACATACTTTCAGCATGTTGGAATCAGAAGGAAAAATACCTTAGCAGTTAGAGGCCAACATGCTCTTTGCACACTGATACACACCACACCTCGCTCCTACATGCGTATGTTACACCTCCACTACAGGGCCCTTAGAGAAGAGCAATACAAGTCACTCACTGCTCACTGTCATTCCAGTTGAAGAACTTAGAGCAATACTCAGAGAGCAGGAGACCAAGCATCCATAATGAAGTCTCACACGCTGTGCTACTGCAGTGCAAGCCAGTCTTACTCATAAATCCTGAAACTCCTCAGTTCTTTCCCTAATGACCGATCAGCCAGAGCTCCTGTCATCCTCTCCTGCCCATGCACATGCACGGAAAGGGCTGAGGTTCCCTCGGCACTGAAACTGTGTGCACTCGCTCTCCCAGCTCCAGAAAGATGCTGCAGTGAGTGATGCTGTACAGCTCATGGTGGATGACACACAGCATTGATTTTCACACACGGAGGAAAATGGGTAATCTGAGGGCTAAAAAAGGAAACAGTTTGTTTCCTTAAAGGATGAACACAATGCTTGTATGCACACAAAACATTAACAGCAATCTCAAATCATACAAAAGACACTTTCTCCTTGATTTTGCTTCACTTAACTGACTTAGAAGCAGCTCTTTCATGCTTCTCACAGAGCTTTGACCCCATATAGATGGCATCGGCATAAAATGTCAGGGGACCGTAAACCAAGACCTACATAAAGGTTTTTATAAGGACATCCATATACAGCAAGAATTACATCTAACCCATGAAAGAGACCAGTGAAAAACTCTTCCCACTATTACCCAGAAGAACAGACTGGTTAGTAGTGACCGGTATATTTGTATAACATATATATTTAAAACAAATCAGAGATGAGATGTAAGCTCCACTGCTGCTTCCATTGAAAAGCTGCAATGTACAGAGAAGACTTTGTAAACAGAGTTGCATTTTTTGCTGAGACTCTTCTAAGGGGCAGAGAAACCAAGATGAATTAAATATGTATCAAAGAGACAGGTGTCCAAATGCACATTTTCTCCTCCTTGCCCATTTTAATCTGTGGTTTTATTTCACTGGGGAGCAATCAGTTCTTTAAAATGAAGGAAAGAGAAATAGGTGTTTCATTCAAGAAGTGAAAACCCAGGACTCTCTGCTGCATAAAGCATTCATTTTTCCAAAAACAACCTTAAGGCCAGTTAAAAGTGTTATCAAACTGCTGTCATACAGCTCCCCTGGAAAACATTTTCATTTTTAAGACTTCCAAGTAAAAGTTGCAAATTTCTAATGCCCAACTAGAAGGATGAGAGAGAACAGATATTAAGAAGTCCTGCACTATTTCTTTTGTTCATTTGCAAATCATACTTTGTCCAGTACGTGCTTTAAACAAGTAATAAATGCGATACTATTGGCACTGAACTTCTGTGTATTGTCCACTTCCACATAAACATCACAGACTTGGCAACCAAAGCAAAGAAGAAAAGGACACAGAAAGCTGAGCAGCAGGTTACTCTTTCTGCCCCCCACCCTCCAGCCATTAAACAGGACGCAGTGCTTGCATGTCCTAATAGGTATAAAATTAAGATCAACCAACAAGAAGAGGCGCCAACAAAATTCATCTTTTTAGATTAAAATCTCTTTCCATCAGTACAGTTTTGAGCCCTGTCTAGGTGTTATTTAATTTAATATAATTTGAACAATTTCCAAACATCAGCTTGATTAATTTCAACAGCATGGTGTTATGGTAAGATTTACTGTACAGCAGTTGTCTAGCAGGGAATTAATAAAGAAGCCAGTTCTTTGCCCTGAGTAACATGAGGTTTTAAGACTTCCCAGATTTCTAGTGGGAATACTTCACAGCACAAGCATGTTTTCTTCTGGGAGTGAAACCCACCAAAATTATTAAAAACTGAGATCAAATGGTGGTGTCAAACCCAAAGGAAATCATTCTACAGAGGAGAGATTTTTATCAAATGAAGAAAGTGGAAAATAAAGTTTTTGTTGTTGCCGTTGTGTTTTGGATTTTTAGGTTTTGTTTGTTGGTTGGGTTTTTGTTGTTTTGGGGTTTTTTTTAAACAGAACACAGACACAGACGGAGTAATCTCCCATGAAGACAAAGCAAATTTCTATGGTTTGTCATTCAGAAACCAGGACATCTTCTTGAAAATTCATGAACTACTGAAAACTCTTCATTACTGTATGCAGAAAACATTTTCCCTAGCAGAGACTGTAACGTGGGCCATTCTCTAAGCTGGTCTTTCCAATACAGAGAAGGGGAAAAAAAGGAAAAAAAAAAAGGAAAAAAAAGAAATCTGGGAACCAGCAAAAGCACCATCCACAAATATTTATTCCCATGCACACCTTAAAACACTGAATTACAAGCAACTTCAGCCGGACTTCTGAGAGGAGACCCTTACCCTGTGACAGAGACTAGGAAGCCCAACTAGCAAAGCACGGATTGTCTTGAGGAAATTACCTAGATAAAGATCCCATATATTTGACAATAAAGCACGCTTCCACAACTGGCGGTAACCACAGGAAGGAATCAAACTACAAGCATTTCCTAACCCTACTCTGCTTCTGTTTTTTTCTTTAGGAGGGAGACCTTTACCCAGCAAAGGCAGTGAAGGGAAAGCAGTCCACTTATTTATTTCTCTTTGCAGTGCAATAGAGCCGACCTTACATAAACCAATCTGGTATTTAACTGTCTTTCCCTTCTTTTAAACAAATATGAAAAATGAACCTAAACTGAGAAAACTGTTTTAAAAGGCAGAAATCGGCATCCGTGTGGCACAGGAGAGGTTTGCCAGTTCTCCTTTTCACATACTGCAGCTCTAATTGAAAAGGGAGAAACCAATTAAGTTTGACACCTTTGGGTACAGAAATACCTGAATTTCTGCAGCAAAGATGCCATCCTGCATCCTAGTGCAACACAAATCCATAATTTCCTTTCTGAAAAACTTAACACTACTACCAAGTTTAAAAAAAAAAAAAGAAAAAAAAAAGGAAAGGAAATTAAAAGGGAAGTTTTAAAGCTTCAGTGTGTCACTTCAGAATGGTGTAAACTGCAAATACAGAAGTGATCAGAAGTTAAAACTTAGTGCTCATGCTAGTAACCAGGAGTTTTCTATTCAAGACTCAACTAGCTGAACAAACATTGAATCACAGAATCATTGTAGTTGGAAAAGACCTTTGAGATCACATATAACAAGAGAAGACAAATTCATAATTGGAACTGATCAACTGCATTCCAAAATGGGCTTTTTTGTCCATTCGGTTGGGTTTTTTTCTAAGACGAAAGACATCAAATGGTATTTGAAAAAAAGGGGTTTGTTCTGGTCTCACCACCACTTTTATTTAAATCACAGCATAGCTGTAGCTGGTGGTGATGTGAGATCTTCCCCAGCAAATCCTGCAGAGTCCAACTGAGAGCTGCAGATGCAGGAGACAGGCTGAACAGGCACAACCGTACCATTTCCACAGCGCCACACACACATGACTACTCACACTCAAGAAGGATCTGGCTTGAAGTAGATCCCAGGTTCAGCCCATGCTGGTGCAATTCAGTGACGAGGTGGAAGAGACAAAGCTCACACATTTCAGCAAGTGTTAGGAATGTCCATTAAGGCTCACTTTCCAGTTACACAATAAATTATGAATATAATTAAATTGGACAGAATATAAGCTATCGGCACTTAACTTATTTACAATAAATACTTGGTTTGGGTAAATGGACTGTGTTTCAGCCTTTTATGTATCAAGCACCAGCTTACAGCAGTCTCATTATGAGGCTGAGAATTCTCCCACTGTAAATCTCTTTTAATGGGGACCGGAGGAATGACTTCGCAGTTGTTTGTCACTAACCACTTGGAACCACGTGAAGAAAGCTGTGTGCGCACGCTGACAGGCAGCCAGCGGGAAATCTCTGTCACATACAGGAGACCGTATCAGGATCTTTGCAACTGTACAGTCCTACGCAAAACAAAAGCACCAAATACTTCCTCACAGCAAAAGGTTTACTTTAAAAACTTTCTGTTAATCCTCTGCTCTCCAATGTGTTCCAGACAAAATGAGAGATATCTGATTTTGCATATAACCAGTAATGCGATGCTGTTAAACTCCTACTCTTCATGGGTTTATAAGCCCGCTGCAAATAATTTGTTCCAGGATGCAATTTGGTAAAGAAAAGCTCAGTCCACAGATGATTTTAATACAATGTTTGCCAAAGAAACAAAATCACATTAAATAACATTACATTGTAGAATTTTTCTTCTTAGGAGGGCCAGAGGAAGTAAAACTAAGGACAATATCTTTCTCCTTCTCCTCAGTTATTTTTTCTGGCTTTACATATTCAATAAATCTGTAGGCAGGAAATGCATTTCTCCATATTATATTTTAGCCAATGGCGAATGCAAACCACAAGATATTATTTACATCCTTCTTCAGCTTCCAGACCTTTCTGCGGCTTCAGTCTCCCAGCCATCACAGCTATCCCAGATCCCAAGAAGTCTTATAAATAAGTCACTACCGTCTCTGCAGATGTCCCCTGTTTCTGACAGCTCAACTAGCCAAAGAATCCTTCTCCTAGCTGAAATAACAGCCTTACTTGTTTAACACAAAATATTCCAGGCCACTATCCCACCACAGAAACATATTATGAAACTCATAACTTGATTCGATAATACTTGAGTTTCTCAAAAGACGATATAAAAGAAAAGCCGTATTCAGAGCATGAGAAAGAGGAGGATACAAAGTGTTCACCTCTAGCGCAGCCCCTCCTGCTGCGTGCCTGGGACAGAAGTGTTACTCACGGGAGATGAGGCCTTTTGTTAGCCCAAGCGGATCAGCTGCTTCTGGTAACTAACCCCCTTTGCTAAACTAGTTGCACTAACTCAAGCCAATCTTCAAATCTGTGACACCGGTTGGGTTCAAAGGGCAAGAACAGGAGCAGCCCTACCGGGGTTAGCCCAGGGACAGCCACGGATGGGGCAGCCAGGAGGCTGGAGCAATTAAACAGCACAACGAAGCGCTTCCACCTCTCCACCTAAGTGAGCCAAACATGAGAGCGATGATAACCCAGACCTCAGAACACGGTTTTGAGGGAGGCTGAGTCAGAAGGAAGCACAAACAGCTCAGCTCCCCGGAGCCAGCCAGCACCTCCCAGCACGCAGGAACGCCTGTGGGGTACCGGAGCCACACACTGCACCAGAACCACACACGGGCCTTCCAATACATAGAACAGAATCATAGAATCAGTTAGGTTGGCAAAAAACCTTAGAGTCATCAAGTCCAACTATTCACATCAAAAGGCAAAGGTGAACACACTATAGCTATGTTTTCCCTAAATAAAACAGCTCAGTTGTTTCAACTTGTTTCCTAGTTAAAAAAGAAGAAAAAAGTACCCCACAGCCGTACTTGATAATATGAACTCATGGAAAATATACTCATTTCACTCAAAACCAGTGGAGCAAACACTTCTAAATTAAACTGACTTTTTTTTTTGAAAAAAAAAATCAACTTAAGCCATTAATTTCCCATAAGTTTTAGGTTTTGGTTTCTGTAACTTAAAAATGAGTTTAGGGTTTGTGAGGGGTTTTTAGTTTGGGGGACTACTTTCTGTTGTTTTTCTGTCGACAACGGAGTAAAACTCGCCTAAGGGGCTAAGACTCTCTATGCCAAGTTCCACCCAAAATTAATTTTAATGACCGACATTTTTAAACGCTGAAAACTGGAACCGCTAATAAGCCCTTAAATTTGGTGGTGCTAGCAGATGCCACCATGTTATGTAATTTTTAAAGCAAAAAAACATCTTCTAGCAAAAGCATTTTAATGAAGGTTGTATTAACTAGTCTGCTGGTACTGGGATAAGTCCCCTGGAATGCAACAGAAAAGCTTTCGTAGCTGGTTTGAGGTTTTATTTCTGAAAAAGTGCTGCATAGCACATTCGGGCCTATTTTGGGGTCTCCACTGGGACCCACCAGCAAGTTCTTTTCTCCTTCATGTCCAACCCTCTGTGAACCATCCCCTGCCAAGAAAAAGAAGAAATTGTATCGCCCCTCCTTCATGTTCCCAGATAATTGTCTGACAGTGAATCTAATGTAACTACTGCACCTACACCTCTGCCTTCAAACCCAATTGCAGGCTCCAGCAGGGAGACAAGCTGAATCGATCTGCAACTGCTGTAATCACTGCCTCCTTCCCTCGTGTCTAATAGAGACTGGCAGCTTTATAAAACCTCATTTCTAAGTGACAATGTCAACAGATATGGCAGAACTGGTTATGGGCAAAAGTTACAAGTATACACGCAAGAGGACGAGCCACATTAAACTCTCTCTCTGAATAAATATCGTCAAACTCAATGTTTACTCATGGAGTTATTCATCCCGCTGCACTTTCAGCAAGGGCAAGGCTACTGCTGCAGCAATATCATTACTAGATGGTGTTCTTCTGGTAGGAGGAGACCACAGAAATCTTCATCAGATCTTCAGCAGGAAATTCAATGGAGGTGATAATCACAACCAAGAAACAGCAGAAGTCGCTCCACCATTCTGTTCTCTAGAAAGCAGTCAACTTCCCACTGTGCCTCCCTTTTCACCAGTCAACACAGAGAGCCTCCAGACAGTCTGCACCTACTGCCCATTACAGGTCAGGAATCGGCATCTGGGGCTTGGCCTTTACCTACAACTCCAATCTCCCACACCCCACGCCCCTGTGGAGAGAGGGCAACTTCTGAGTGGCATTCTCTTGTATTCTTTCTTTTTCAAGAACGGAAGATCAAGAGTTGTGGGAGGAACAGTCTACATTTCACAAAGACGAGATCACACATTCGACAGCTATGGGTTTGAATACTACTCTTTTAGGAATATTTACTTTTATCAGAAAGAAGGTCACATTCATCTAACAGTTTTTAATAACTACCAGATCTTTATCAAACAGGTCATGAAGTCAAAGAACAAGAGTTAACAGGTACATTCTCCTTCTCAGGTGTGCCTGGTACACTTCATCCAGTTAGTGATATTTTGGGGCAAGAGTGGAAAAGACCTACTTACAGGTTGACGTATTGTGTATGGATTCACAGTCAGCAACCCATATTTTTGGGCCTCAACAAGCTGAATTGCTACATTATTACATACACAGAGGTACACCCGAGAATCAGATACTTCTCTTGGTGCAAATGCATGCGCTCACTGAGAGGTGTTAGCCAAAGAAAGCAGATTACATCTGCGCTCCAAAGGCTGAACTGGCTCCCAGCTCACTTTCGGATGCCATTCCAAATGTCGATTTATAAAGCTGTATGATACAAGGCTAGAGCCAAGGCTACTGTAGAGAGGATATCTCTTTCCATGTATGGTACAGCAGAAAGGACATGTCTGCTCACAGCTCTAGGACTCACCTTCGGAGAAAAGGGAGAGCCAGGATCCCTCAGCCCCAGGCCTTCAGCTACAGTCAAAGCCCTCTGCCAGAGGCACAAAGGTGCACGGCCACCCGGCAAGGGGCCTTTCTGCCTATTGGGTTTTAGTCTGAAGGCTGAGGTGGTGAGGTAACTAAAGGACCATAGAAGAGTCAGTCCCAGGTAGCAACAGCCTAAGAGACCAAGTACTCTCAGTGGCATTCATGTCCACAAAAACCATATGAAAAAAGAGAGAGGCAAAAACAATATGAAAAAAAAAAACACCAATACCACCCCCGCCCAAAAAAACCCAAACAAAACAAACAAGCGAAAACCATCATAAAGTAGCGCAGCTTTTTATTTTGAAAGACAAAGAAGTAATTTTTACTGCTTTCTACCTGTCCACGGCATTCTCCAAGCTCATCTAAATGTCAGGTCAGTATAACACTGTGATCACATTTATGTAATCATGAAGGCTCAACACATTCATCACTATGCCAGACCCAGACACTCAGATAATGCCTAACTTCAGCATTACTGTCAAGCAATACACCTACTTACTGCATACTTGCTCATAGGAGCCCGTATGAAATCTACTCTCCAGACTTCTGGCTTGAGCAATGAACTCTACTTTAAAAAAAAAGAAAAAAAAAAAAAAAAGCCCACACTTCTGTTACTCTGCATTTTCTCTAAGTTCAAAAATTGGTAGAGTGTATGACAGGTCCACCTCATTTTTCTTAATGATGTTTTTATTATTCTTTCACTCAATTAAAACAGAAATGGATATTGCATCTTCTGACTGTATAATTGTTATTGTAATCTGTTTTCGATCACTGCTTGGGAAATGGGTCCAAAACAACATAAACTATCCACAGCCTCAGAATACAAGTCATTTTCTTTTACTACGATACTTAAAGAGACATCTATCATGTTGCTCTGCTAACATGTTTGTGTTATGGCAAAGAAGTTATTTGTAAGTTGGGAAAAGACATTATGAAAATCACCTTTTACTCCAAAGTATTGTATAACTCATATTTTATAACTACATTTCTTAATAACCATTCAAAATAATAAGGCTGGAAATTGTGCACATCTAATTTTAATATATAAATAATGGAAATGCATATAAACTAAAATATGTTCAAAATATGAATTTATATTACTCTCAAAAAATAGTCTGGTTATAGTTTTGAAAATGACATGCTTCGTTTCCAGTATATGCCTGTCAGTTAAATTTATGACAAATTACTCTCCGTGAGTTTAAATTACCAGGATGGTAAATACTTCTATGTGAGTTTCCTCACTTATTTGAAGTTTCTGTCCAAACGCTGACAGTGTCAGCAACTTCTCAAGAATGAAGTGGTGTTGGTGACACACAAGTAAAGACAGACCAATCCAGCCGCCTTCCAACATTATATAAATAGAGTGGTACGGCTGAGAGAGAGAAAGTAACCTTGTGGCTGTATGCAGCAATACAAATCATGCTTCTGACATAAGAAACTCCCCTCGCAACATTTCTTGCCAGATTTAGTATCTTTGAAAAGATTTGCTGTCAATAGTGTGTCTTTCCATCCCCGTGTGTCTTTAGGGAACAAATAAGGAGGGAGCACATTTAAGTGGGAGACATTTCTAACCCACTCTGACAATGCAGTGGGCATGTGGTTATCTCAAGAGATGCTGCAGCTTCATATAAAATACAGTCTGACCGATCATTTTTATTAAACTTTTTCTGAGCTTCTTTACCTTGCTGACATTGCTACTAACAAGGTACTGTTGTGCTCAAATTGTTTAATATTGCATGTCCCTGTAACACAAGGACATCAGTTGGAGCAAAATGACTGAACGTTTTTACTATTAGCCAGATAATTTTCTATTTAGAACACAAGTCATATGCTTAAACTCTGATCTAGAGCTACCTGTCTCTTTTCTTCAAGTTCTTTCTGTTCCCTTCACACAGCTTCTACAAATAGTGACAATCTTCTCTTTTTCCTAGCATTGCTGCATGAAATATCAATAATCATTCGATAGGAAATTTAAAATATATCTTGAGTTTGGACACAGCATTTCTGCCCTAGCATCCAGTTTAGGATAACAGCAATGCAGGGCTCACACTTCATTTTTAATCAATCCGTAAATTATTTGTGTAGCCTTACTGCAAGTAGAAGTGCCTCCTGGTAGGAGGTTTTA
This sequence comes from Oxyruncus cristatus, assembly GCA_013399855.1. Classification (NCBI taxonomy): domain Eukaryota; kingdom Metazoa; phylum Chordata; class Aves; order Passeriformes; family Cotingidae; genus Oxyruncus; species Oxyruncus cristatus. The sequence continues at coordinate 294,595 of VXAY01002117.1, read as the reverse complement.
TGTAAGTTCTCAGATATTAGCGACATCAACATTCATATCTTTAAAAACCAGAGTAAGAATTACACTTAAAAAAAACCAAAGCGAAACAAAAACCAAACCAAACAATCACCTCTGAAATATTTTTAATAAGGGTTTCTCAATGTCAGCACCCTTAAATTCCTAGTAGACAAATGCCAACATCTTATATGTTTGTAAATCTCTAGGGAATACCAGCAGAACTACTACATATATTCAAAAAGAAGAAAAAAAAAAAAAAACTAAAAATACCATTTTAAGCTTTTTAAAAAGTTCCCTAAAATAAAGGAAATAGCACTGGAAATATGAAATCTTTTTCCCCTTACCGATATCTGGAATCAATGCAAATGAATACGGGGACAAAGTACACTCAACAGCTGCAGTACGTGCTTCTCGTACAAAGCGCAGGAACTCTGGATAACAACAAAAATAATTCCTAACTCCAGAACTGCGGCAATTTGGACAACATGACTTGATGGCTGCGAACGCATCACACATTAAAGGAGGCAACACTTGTAAATGGCCACGAGAGCCTCAGCTAGATGGGCTTACAACTGCCCCCAAATTAAATGGCAGAGCATATCTTCCGTCTTCCATACCACTAATCAATGCAAACTCATTTGTGTGTAGCCCCGCAGCAGAGAAGCTGCTGCTGAACATTCTGCAACAAGTACAAAGCTTGTTGGAGGGCAATTTTTTTTTTCTTAGTATGGCTAGAGGCTAGAAAACATTCCTCAAAAGCTATCACTCAGCTGCCTTTTGTCTGCCGTGACTATTTCTTACATCTGCATTAGTGACACATGCCACCGTGGGGACCAACGCATCTGACCCAGGACATTTCGTACAGTAGGAACCAATTACCACAAGGCAATTTTTTTTTTTCCAAAGCTAGAAAGGGCACCGGTTCCTTGTTCAACACAGCGGGCTTGTTTCAAAATCACTTTGAGCTTCAAAAGGAGAGCACACTTGTTCAGTAGTTACATAGCCTGAATCAGGCACAGGTTATCTTGAACAAACCCCCATCGTATCAATTCAAAGGGACTTGGTAATACTTTATACCTTGAAAAACTGGGCCTTTAATCCTAAAAACACAGCAGTAGTTACTAATTTAACTAAATTATGAGGGGCTGTAATTAAAGGCCTAACTTAGCTATGCCTTGCAATTTGGGATTCAAAAGAAAGTCTTCCCGAGTTTTACAGATTTTCAATTATTTTGAAAAGTTTAAAAATAAGATTTAAAAGCAGGTTGGGGACTGCTAAACCACAAAAATAAGAGTTTTCCTAAACAGGTCACACAGATGTTTGGTGAATATAAATACATGACTGCAATAAAACTCTCTTCATTTTACAACATCATAGATGCCATATTGTATTACCATGTTCTGTGTCAATGGGAGTGAAAAAAATCATATCGGTTCAAGTATTTTCCTTCAGCTCCAAATGATTGTTGTGGCCCTTTTTCTCCCCATTCCACAAAGACAGCTTTAAAGAAAACAGCAATAGTAGAAAGTAACTGCAAAAAATAAATATTTAGGCTAGCATCTCTATCAAGAGTACTAAATACATATACTTTTAAAGAAATTTTAAAACAAATTATATCATCTGAATGTCTGGGCTACAAACTAGAAAGTTTCAATATGACGTAGCTGTCTGTTGAAATGATGACTTGATTACAATTATATTATGCCAGGTTTTTTCTATTTTTAAATCCAGATAAAAGCACAGTAAAAATATTTAAATAGAACATAAAGACTCCACAAAATTAATTATTTGGGAAAGGAATCTTCAAACTTCACCTTTACACGTTTATTCATAACAATGAAAGTCTAATACTGTTTGTCTTCCTTCAACGACCAAATTCTTCAAATAAACTCTGCGTGGGAAATATGTCACTATTTAATTTCTTGAGAATATGTTTCCCGATTGGCATCTTTATAGTTTTTAATATGATTTTGTCATCCTCTTTAGGCATAAAAATAATCCCGGGGAGTAACTGACAAACTCACCTTAACGGGAGTTTTCAAAGAATTGCCCTATAAATAAATGACAATAAATATACTATGTACTATACCAGTGAAACTAAGAAAAGGCAGGACTCAATTTATAAAGGGAGGAGGGAACAGAATTAACATGGACTATTCCAAAGATGTTGGTTTCTTCTCCTTTCCTTTGGTTCATGATGAGAATAACAGCATGCAGTTAACTAACACGGCCATGGGTGTGGGGCGGGGAGGAAGCGGGGCGATGACTTGAAACATTTAGGAACTGTTGCAGGGCAAAAAAAAAAAGTCTTAGTACCTCTAATCTTAAATCTCAAATTCAAAATTGTCAGTGGCTTTCTGCAGATGCAACTTAAGAGTTCCAAAATTACTCTAAACATCAAATTATGTCTAGGTCACTGAATGGGTGGATACCCTATATTCTGTTTAATGCATATGTTCAATTGCACATATATTTTAACCAACTGTGTCTTTATTTTAATAACAGACCAAGTACTGAAAACACATAAAGAAAGACTATTTTTCTACCTCAGCAAAAATACAGCTGATACACTGCATGACCCTTCTGGAGTGACTGCTCTGTTATTCTATTTACATGACATGATCTGATTGGAAAAGGGAGAGAGGGGTGGAAATCAGCAAAAAGACCGGAAACTCATTTTTAACTATCAGTCCTGAAAAAGAAATCACCATCTTGCTTTTCTTGCCGTTTCTGTTAAATTACAGGTCTCTTCATCATTATGCATCAGAAACACGTAAAATCCAAGATTTTGCATTTCTTCCTAATCCCTCCTGAATTATATCAAAGCACAAAGCAGCATTTTCCAACTATTCAGCCACAGATAAAACAAAATATATACACATACTGCTGGTTCCTGAACTAACAGGGATTTGCGGCTTTCATGCTTCTGTTTCTTGATTAATTCTTTCAAAGAGCTACATACTTCTTTCAGGCAGCAGGAAGATATTCCTCATCTAGGATCTGGGCAGGAATCTAAAACTTAACCTTTCACTTCACTCAGTTCCTAACGACAAGAGGAACATGTTCCCTTACTCTGTTCAGGGTGCCACTTAGAGCTCAATGTCAACTAACCATTTAAAACGGAGGAGCAAATTTGATCAAGCTGTACTCTTCTGTCGGCATAGAGGTGGATTTTCTCTCTAGAAAAGTACTTTAAATCCTTGAGAAAGATATAAAAGGTAGCACAAGCCCTACAATATTTTTGCAGAAATATGCAGAATGGATTCTGACAAACAGCCCTTTAGCCATTCTCAGTCGGTGTTTCTGTCACCCCAGAGATAGATTAAAACTGATTTCTAACTACACCTAAGCACACGCGACCACGGTAATATCACAACTTCAGGGGGCTTACAGCAATTAGCAGCAGCGCTCCGAAGAGTCGCTGCATCCACATTTCTGGTACATCTGACTTTGTACAAGCTACTGATTAACATCCCAATCATACACTTTAGTATGAATTGCCTGAAAGCTTTCCCCTCCATTAATATTCTGTAAATGGAATCACAGTTTTTAACAGTTAAATGAGTAAGAACACGTTACTATCAGACTGCGTCAAACTAATTTAACCAGAAAATGTTTTGCAATCATTTCCTGCTCCAAATTTGAACACGTTCCATTGGCTGTATTTTGGTTCTACATTTCTAGTTCAGCAAAACCAAACTTCAGAATAGCTCAATCTGCATTTGAAGTTACGTTCAGAGGCTTTTTACACTTATTTTCTACACTCTTCAAAATCAGCACATACATATATACATGCACATCCACTCTTACACAAACAGGTTCATGAACTGCAATCAACAATTTTATAAATATAAGTTTCCTTGTCATTAATCATCCCTTTTTTTTTTTTTTTTTTAAATCCTTATGGAGTGAATTACTAACTGAGAGGAGACGCCAATTCTAGTAAGTGAATGTTACCCAACAGGGATATAAAGCTGTCAACACCACAGTGCTCTTGCTTGCTCTAAACTCTCTCCCAGACTTCATATGTTTTTTAAAGTGATATTATCCTTCTGTCCCAGGGACCTTTCTAAAACCTGCCTCTCCTGAAAATTTGAGCACTTGTGCTTTATTACATGTAGTTTTTAAAACGGACAGTTTAGGTAACTGTTGAAACATTTTAGAAAGCACTGGATTAGTCAAGCAAACCAAAACCGGACTCTAACACATTGGGCTGACGCTAACAACATTGTAAACAGTACCAAAACTTTTAAACCCTCTGTTAAACACAACCTTTAAGACCTCATTTATCTTTTTAGTGACCTTCACTAGTTTATTATAGCTGCTGTAATGGCCCTTTGAATTAAGTACATTCATGTTAGGAATAAAAAAAACCAGGAGAGTCATAAGGCAAAATTTCTCATGAGAACAATTGATTTTCTGTCTGCACTACAAAAGCCTATTTTAAAACACTTTTTCACTCATAAAACCAGAGAGAAAGCTAGAAAAACCTACAACACTATAGTATTTCTCTATTTCTCAGGGAAGTCACTAGAAAAATAATTGCAGCAAACACTACGATTATAAAACTGGTTACCAAAGGTCATCAGGCTCATCATAGCACCAGTTAGTTTAGAGCTTATTGCTCTGCTCTCAAGAATTAACTTCAGAATCAGATATTATTACACCAGAAAGCCCTCTGACAAATAAGAAGGAATTTCAGCATTTACATATCTAAGGCCCAAAATGAGATGAGAAAAAGAATTGTTAGCATTTGTCTTTGCTTTCAAAACCTTCAGATACACTTTATAGAATTAAAAATAAAACAAAACCTAAAGTCATCTCTAGTTTTCAGTAAAGTATTTCCATTTTTGTCCCAAGTGAAATTCACATTCAATAAATATCAGCACTTTTCAAAGCTTGAGAAATAAGAATAAATTGAAAGTCTGACAATTAAAGCCTCAGATGTCATTTCACTATGACTTTCAATAGCTTCCTTTTTGTCAAATTCTACACACAATACTAGGAGAGCCTTTATTAATATTTATTTGGAAGAAGTTTTATACTAGTTTGCCAGTATATTAAAAGTAAGCCTTCCCACAAACATCTACAGCTGCATTTCACAACTCAAGTGAAAAAAATTACTAACACCCCAACGATCACTGCAAAGATACAGACTTCCAAAAATACCCAAAACAGGTGTGATCTGCATTCAGGAAAAGATAACTTGGTCACACCAGTTCTTAAACATCAAACTTGAAAAACAGCAGAAGACAAAATATCTGGAAATTAGCTATGTTGATTTATTGTGAGAGTATTTCCAGGAGAAAAAAAAATAAATCAATTTTAAACAGCACCATTATCTTATTAAAAAAAATCTGCCTTAACTAATTTAGTATTGAGTATTATAGAACCTGCATAGGTATTCAGACAAGAATAATTTTCTTCTTGCTTTCAGTATCAATAAGCAGTAATGAATAACCTTTATTATGAACAGCCTAAATGCAAAGAGATTGAGACTGTTTAAAGAACACCAGCTAGGAAAAAGAAAATAAATTACTCCTGCATTTCTTATTACCCCAGACTTTTATACTCCAGTCTACAACATCTTTATAAATGAGCTGAAGACTAATGAATGAAAATTTAAGCTCTTAAAAGTTTGCTTTCAGAAATGAAAGTCTCTTTCTGTAGTGGAAGAAACCTTCCACAGTTTAACAGGCCAGATTCACACTGAGCCACCGACATAACTGTAAAAGCCACTGAATTTCTCTTTGATAACACGGCTGCAACTAGAAAGCAACATTTATATTCCAAAACATTTTAAAACATTCTTTAAAAGTATATTTCTATAAATGCCCCAAGGAAAATAATTTCAGCTTTTGTTCTAACATTTTCTTTAAGATCAAGCAGCTATAATGCCCGAGTCTCAAGAAAGGCATCCAAAACTACATATATTACTTTTTATATGATTAGTTAGTTAATTTTTACTATTACTGAACAAATTATTTCTCCACCAATTTGTAAGTGGAATAGTACTACAAGTCTTTCACTGCAAAGCTGTTTCTTCTTTTTCCACACATTGGAAGAACAGAGAGAAGAGGTTTAAAAAATAGATACATAGTCATCCAAGAAACAGAAAAAAATGGTGAGCTCTCTTACCCTTCATTAGGTATATAAATGAATCCTACGTTTTTAAAATAAATTATGCAGCTCCTTAGCAAACTTCAGCAATTAGGAAGCCTATTGAGCCAAAGAGGTCTAAAACAGGCATCTAATGGTAAAATCGCTAAATAAACCTCACGTAATAGAGAGTCATGTGACGACTGTATCAAAGTATCTCTTGAAACGCCATTTACACAAACTCTTTGTGTATAAACAACTACAATTGTGTGTTACCACCCTGCTCATTTTGGAACACGAATACAGAGATTTTTCTTTTTCTTTTTTTTTTTTTTTTTTTGAAGCAAAGGTAAAATTTGTGGCCTTTCCTGCAGTATTCTGCTCACAACATCTAGCTAATTTCAAGATTTTTAAATGTATTTTTCCTAACACGACGCTGCACTGTGTTAAACACGACAGCACCAGAGTTTAGAAAGAAAAAAAGTGCATTTAGTAGAAGTGACTGTAAAGTTTATCTTGGAACAAAAGGGGAAAAAAAGTAACCACGAGTGTCGCTTAAACATGCTCAAAACACAAAACTGAGCAGCAACTTGATAGCAATTATGAAAGATTAAGTATTCTAGAGAATTGCAGGAAAGCTGAAAAACTAATTTCAATATATTTGCTGCATATTTTCAGCACACGAATATAGGTGCTGAAGCTCGCACATGCTTTGCCCTGTCCTCTTTTACAACAACTGCTACAAAATGCTACTTACCGAAAGAAAAATAAAATCCCTAAATGCAAACATAAACGCTGCCGTTTTTCCCACCCTGGAGACCCCATTCTCCGCACTGTGACAGCGGGTGAAACACACCTAACTCATGTCACCTGCACGCGTGAGGGCAGCCGGACTGCCCGCACCTAACCCGGAGGCGATGCCCTCTCACCGCCGTGCCCTCNCCCCGCCGTCCCCTCCAGGCCCGCCGGCGGGGCCGGGGGATGCCCGCCACTGCCCCGGGGCGATCCGCACGAAGGAAGCGCCGAGCGCAGGACACGCTCCCAGCCCGTTACCCTCCGACAGGATCAGGCCCGGCCCTTTGTGAGCCGCCCGGCCCGGGGTGGCCTCTTTCGGCAGGCGGCCTCCTAACGCGGGAGGGTTGCGCGCCGCACAGCCGGTCCGAGCCCTCCCGCGGACCCCCGCCACCGCAGCGGTGCCGCGCAGCCAAACGCTTTCCCGGGAAAGCGCGCAGCGGCCCTCCAGCTGCCGCACGGACCTGCTGGTCCCTCCGCCCCTG